>JAOVYU010000042.1:27960074-27970906 GCA_025674565.1 Synodontis membranacea
TTTAAAACAGTGATACTATCTGTATCTTTTTAGTGCCCCAAACATCTGTATTTGGATTTAGCATCCATCCATCCATCCATCCATCCATCCATCCATCCATCCATCCATTCTTTATCTGTATAGCTTATTCTTCAGGGTTGTGGGGGATCTGGAACCAATCCCAGCTGACTTCAGACAAGAGTCGGGGTACACCCTGGGTAGATTGCCAATCCATCTTTATATCCCGACTCCATGCACATGTCAAGAGTATGATTTTAATAAATGTACTTGAAAGTCCGCAAGGCAAGATGCGCCTGAACAGCACAAGAAAACAGCCCTTAAAAAATTATTTTCCAAAGTTCTTTATACCCGCAAATGTCTACTTAATGTCTATGGTGGTACAGCACAATGTTGTAATTAATATTTGTTATACAAGTAAGATTGCTGTGGTAGACAGGACTATCACAGTGAGACATACAGTACTGACACTAATGGTTTTTTGTCTGCCAGACTATTATGACTGGGTTTGGAAAGACTATTACTAGCCCCAGGGCAAAATTTGTCCAGCCTTAAATAAGGGCCAATTTTTAATTCATTCATTCATCTTCAGTAAACCGTTGGAAAAGATCAAACAATGTCTTTCCATTCTTCAACTGTCTCACTTTCAGTGAGTCTGCGCCCATGACAGCCTCATACTCTTGCACTTGGCTTGCATTAATGAAATCCGATGTGGTCCTTTTGCTGTTGAAGCCAATCTGCCTGAAATGTTGGAAGACTTGTGTGTTCTGAGATGCTTTCCCACTCACCATGGCTATAACGAAATTTTATTTGAGTTACGATAGCTTTCCTGTCGACTTGAACCACTTTGACTGTTCTCTTCTAACCTTTTCCTCATCAACAAGGTGAAGGTTGCCTTCAGAGCTGCCGCTCACTGGATGTAATTTTGTTTTTCACACGATTGTGTTTAAACCCTAGATGCTGTTATTCGTGAAAATCCAGGAGGTCATCAGTTCCTGAAAAAAATTTGACCAGCTCATTTGGCACCAACAACCATGACACGGTCACTGAGATCACAGTTTTCCTTATTCTAATGTTTAATGTGAATGTTGCTTGAAGCTCTAGACTTCTATCTGCATGATTTTATGCACTTTTATGCTGCTGCCGCATGATTGGCTGATCAGGAATATAAAGA
Organism: Synodontis membranacea; assembly: GCA_025674565.1. Taxonomy (NCBI): domain Eukaryota; kingdom Metazoa; phylum Chordata; class Actinopteri; order Siluriformes; family Mochokidae; genus Synodontis; species Synodontis membranacea. Next base: position 27,961,246 of record JAOVYU010000042.1, read on the forward strand.
TATACATGTGTTCCTGTTAAAGTGCCAAGTGTGTGCATATGTGACTGTTCATAATAAAAGCTTCAAGAATTTCTGTTTTGGATGATTATCTTCTGATAGCTTGAGTGTTTCAAATCTTGCCTCATTTCTGGAGAGCATTACACTAAGACCACTTCAATAATGGAAGAGCCTGACTGCATAAAAGCCAGATGTTTTTCAGAAGTGCATCTTACCTCCAGTGACATGAGTGAAGAAGGTGAGTGTCTGTCGCAGAGGCTCTGTGTCAGAATAATGACAGCACACGAAGAGTACAGGGCTTATCTGCCTGTGTCCTATTCTCGTCCTAATGAGATGAAGATCAACGACGATAGGGTTCACTACGCAAACAGCTGGCAGCGTATCTGCATACAGTCACATCAATTTGCATATATCCCATGCATGAAATGAAACCTTAGCTGATAAGCAAAGGGAATCATAATTAGAAAAGGAGAAGCCTGCAGGTTTGAGTAGCTCAGAGATGGGAGCTGAATCTAATACTGATGGAATAACATTTGCAAGAAAAATCAATCCAAATCCCAGTTTAATATGCATTATGTTTGCAAAAAAATAAATGCAATAAAGATGCTGCTATCTAGCTGTTAATTCCGCTTAGACAAAAAAAAAAAAAAAAAAACAGCAACAAGACGATCATGCTCAGAAGTAGTGTTTTATTTATCAGACAGGAAATGCAAAATATCTAGCACATCTGTAAAGAAGCTGTGCTCTGTGTTGGTTAATGCTGCTTTCATCCAGAGTTATGTGCCAGAGTACATCATTGTAATTGTAATTCATGCAATATCAAAGCCTCAGTTCTTTCCTGATCTGGTCACTATTACCACTGCATGGGCAAGTGCTTCTAAGATAATAAATATTTTTGATTGGGCATGGCAAAGCCCACATGTGGATTTGGTTTTTCAGCTTAGTTGAAAAGTATGGAACTATACAGAACATCTGAAATATAATTGCTACATAATGCCATCTATTCGTTTATTCATTATATATTTAGTAGCCATTTTTTTTTTAATTCATTCATGCATTTTCAGTAAGTGTGAGGTTGGAAAAGGCAATAAACCCTACAGTATTTACTGTCTTATCCAAAACCTACACAAGGCTCTTTGTAATTTTTAGGGCATTCAATTTAAAAAAAAAAAGAAAAAAAAAAGTATGTTACGGTTCTTTAATAGCGGCGTGTGATTGACTGGGCATGGGTAGGGGTAGTAATTAAAGATTAAGGGTCTTAATCAGGAACCCAGGAGCAGATATGCTGGGATTTGAGCTCACAACCTTCTGATCAACAGCTCAATGTCTTAATCACTGAACAGTCACTTCCAGCAGGGATCCTGAAAGGCGTGAGGCTGCTGATGTTCTAAAGTGCTGCCTTTTCTTCAGAATAATAATCCTCAATTAGATTTTCTTATTAAAAGTCAATTTCACAGAGGAAAAACAAACAAATAATATTGCATGTTCAAATGTTAAAGTTTAATTTGATGCGCAGGGAGAGCTCAGTGGAAAAGCTTCTGTGCTACTGACCGGAAAGTTCCCAGAACAGCCTCAGGTGGACCCTCAGGCAAGACCTCTTGTCCCCCAACTGTGCAACTGATATTTGTTTATTGTGGGTTTTGCCTCAGTTGTAAATCACTCTGGATATATAATAAATGGGAACTGGTTGTCTGAAATCATGTAGTCAAAGTTGAGTCACTAGACAATTACAGTACAGACTTAATATTTTTTTTTTTAATTATTAAACTATACAGAGATCATGCAAGATCCTTATATATCCTGTGTAAAATGATGCATTTGCTTCAAAACCATGAGCTCTCTCCCTAAGCTACAACATTCTTATCAAAATCTCACCAATTTCCGCATGAACTCATGAGACCAACCATGGTTTCCACACTGCACTAGATAATTGAGAACATGGCAGTTCGAGTGTGTTTTGCTGTCACCTTGGTACACATCAATTAGAGCAAATTGCAGAGAAGTGTAATAAATTAGTTTTTCGCACTTGGCATGGCATATTTCTCCAAACGAATTTCAAAGAGCTCAAAACACCCATCAAAACACACTTTTTTAATTGTGGGGAATTATGCAATTCCACTGCAATAGGAAACATTGCTTTTTTTCTTTAGGATAAATCTATGCATATTACTATAAAGGTCATCTTTATGACATGTTGCAGCATAGAGGTTTCTTGAATCTGGAAGAAGATGCAAACTCTATTTTTCTTTCTTACAGAAAACTTACACAATATGAAATTTAAAAAAAATGGCTCTTCATACAGTCTGGAGCTTGAGAGTCAGACTTCTCATGGTAGCTTATGCCTCATTTCCATATAGCTGGGGCATTAAATGTCAATCCATCATCTTTCTGATGTGAGATTTGAGAGAATAGAAGTGGGGATAAGAGAGTTGCTCTAATTCTGTCCCTTGTTGGAATGTATAAATACCCTTCTGTGTCCTCATGGCATGAGCAAATCATTGTTAGGGATCGTCAGTAGGGAGTGGCTAAGCCCTTTCTGATTTCAGTGCAGGCTTCAAAACTCATCCTTCAGCATCATTGCTATGTTTGTATGAGTTATGGTTGAGGTTGAAGTCTGCAGAGATTGCAATAAGGCTCAAATAGCTGCGGTGTAACTGCAAAAGCATAAATTTTATCCAGCTAGTCCAAAATAACGTGCATGCACACTCATAAAAGCCATATCAGTGCTATACATCAGCAAAACTATTAAAATGATCTTACCAAACTAGAGTCCCTCGAACCCATTCATGCACACATGTACAGAGCATAACTCACCTTGAAACACCTGCTCTTGCTGCACAGCAGGACTGATGGATATAAAGAAGAGGCCTAATGACCATGCTGTTGTTATGCCTCACATGACGGTCCGGTGCATCCTTCTGTTCCTGCAGAGATGCAGATTAGTCACACACAGTGGACCTCTGATGCTCAATGCTGCCAGTCTTAACATATCCTGGGTAAATGGGAAGAAACTGTTTCACTCACACACAGCTGGACACATATTAGAGGTCAATGGCTCCTCTGCCAAAGATCACTGCTCTACTTCTCCACCGTGCTCCGCAGCTTTCCGTCTTCACTGACTAGCAGAGAGGGACAAGCACAGATGGAGAAGCAAACAAATGCATAATCTTCCAGTGCTAGAATTCCATTCAAACTGACAACCTTTATGGTCAGTACAACATCACATTTGATGTCATTGTATATTTTTCACATTATGCGAGTAATATACAGTATCCCATATGGGAAAACACATGTAGTAGCTGCATTTCAGCATTCTGTGTCCTGAAATTGCCCATGTGCCACATAAACACACATAAAAAACAAGTGTCCTCCACGTGCAACCTTAACATGTGAAAATAAATGAATCGTTTATTAAAAAAAATTAAAACTACACATGGAAACATTAACATGTAAAATGTAAAAAAAAAAAAAGCACAGCACAAAGCATCTAAATGTGCAAATCGTTGTGAGTCATCTGATTATTACATTTGTGTGACTTTTCTGTAAGGCATTCGTCTTTCATTGCAGCACATCTCTTTAATGCATTTATCATAGCTGGGCTTTGAAAAAGTGACGTGTCAATTAAGGCAGCATCCTTTAAACAACTTTCTTTTTGCTGCATTTCGCATTTCACACATGCGAGAGAGAGGGAAAAAATAAAAAAGCAAAAAGACACACAACAAACACAGCCAGTCATTTTTTGCAAACATGAGAAGAGATAAAAGCGTTATGTGAATGCTCAAAGTCTTCCAGTGGTGTACCAGCTATGTTCAACAGGGAACGGCGCAATTTAGACTCAGTTAAAGAAGAGAAGGTTACTTCTCCTATTATGCAAAGAAGTTTCTCAAAGTGCATTCCATGTCACATTATTAAAAGTGTAAGGAACACGCTGCTAATGAGCCTAGAAGAGAGATTTTTGGTTTCTTTTGCAACCGTCTCAAGGCACAAATGCTCAAGAAACAAAACTTAGCTGAAATAAAGGTCCATAGCCGGCTGTTTCTCTAATTAGCCCATGGGAAAATGCAATGCAAATATATATTAAAATGATTAATGGGAAACTATTAACTGAGTAAACTGCAAGGAGTGTAGTTTAAAAAATAAATGTGCAGAACTCACCCACCCACTCACCCACAACTGAGGTCTAATATACAGTAACAAAAAGCTCATGAATCACGTCTTACTGGCTCAATTACTTCCACGTCTCAAGGAACCAATGGATGTAATATACCAAGATGGCTGCACTGAGGACTCTTCTCCTCATACTACATAAACTACATAGTTACAAAATTTCACGTTCTTCATCCCTGCAACATTGGTCACAAGGCGAGAGAATACAGTACACCCCAGATGCCAGTCAAGCACAGAGAACCATTCACAGACACCATCATATAATTATTAACACATTGGGCAATTTAGCATAACCAGTCCACCTACCTGCATGTTTTGGGACAGCAGGAGGAAACCCAGAGAAAGGAAACCCATGCGAAGAACACGCACTATGAGCACGCAAAACAGTGACCCGAGCTCAGGATGAAACTCTGAACCCTGGAGCGTGCAATTCAAGCGGAAGCAGGTGACAATGCTACCCGCTGCACCATCAGGCCACAGATGCTTGCAAATAGCAAAGATTTAACATCGACAGACTGAGTAAATGTCAAGCTTACCTTAGATTAGCTTACTTGTAGAGGCTTAGATTTCACTTCCACAGATTGAGTGCATGTCATATTTTTCAGTTTAATCACCTGTCAATCATCCAATTAGGATCTAGTGACTGACAGCTCACTTGTATTTTTCAGGTTCCACAGCTGGCTACGCTTAATTACCTTACAGTTAACACGACTGGAAAATATAAACAGGCACGGTCTGATTGAATAATTTGCAGAAAAAAATAGCCGCAGTGGGCGACATTCTATTCTGTCCAATAAGCCAATCAGAAGTCAAGAACTGCTGCAACACTGAATTTATGCGTAATACATAAATCAGTGTTTTAAATGTCATTTGAAGGCTTCAGACTGTAATCTTTGCATACATGCTCTTGTACTACACTTGATAAATGCTATTAAGCGCTGATTCAATATTTCTCTAAACAACCTGTCCGTTTCTTGTGTTTTTCACAGATGTGGAAGAAAAAGATCATAAGCACTGCTTTGAAATATATAAAACTGAATGCATATGATTACTGTAATAATTTTAGCTCTGTAATATCAGTTATCATGTTACAGGATGTATTACATGGTGAGAATATGTTAATTAAAAGAGCTGAGATAATGTATTCAGTATTTGACCTATGCTAAAAGGACACTGCAGTGATATAATACAGATTCCTGGACATAATCTAAAAAAAAAAAAAAAACAGTCTTTGAAAAGAGTGTATTAGAAAATGTGCATTTTATTGTACACATTGTGCTGAGGACTGCATGGTGGTGCAGCAGGTAGAGTTGTGAATTGTAGTACTAGTCCCCATACCCCTATTGGTTTCCTCTGAGTCCTCCAGATTCTTTATACATAACACAATAACATGCCAGTTGTTGGACTGTTGACTCTAAATTGTCCCAGGGTGCAAACAATTCAGACTATATTCCCACCTAGCGCAGTGTTCCTGTTTTAGGTGGTCCACGGCGACCTTGGGAAAGATAAAGCGGGAACGTGGTCCCTTGCATGCAGTATACCAATTGGTAATATCTCTTCTAGCAGGTAGAACTCCAGCTCTACAAATCCTGGAGAGCAAAAAGGCAGATGTTGACAGGAGCAAGAAAATCCACTCTTGTGTCAGAAATGAAGAAATTGTAAAAAAAACAAGCAATGCTGAACCATCCTGCGCTTAGTACGGCCACGGTGCCCTTGAGCAAGATATTTTTGCAATAACCTGTATGCTCCAGGCTGCTTGTGTGCGAGTTAGTTGTCCAGCTGTGTCTATGCAACTGGGCTAGACATAAAAAAAAATAAATTCCTTTTCCATAACAAGGAGCAATTTGCTCAGCAGCAGCAGTAAAAGGCATACTGTAGTTCAAGTACTCAATATACTAAAATAATATTTTAAGGATACTGACAGTACATAGCCTACTACTTTTGCAAATATCTAACTTTAGTTTTATGGTCTAAATAAATAAATAAATAAACAAATAAACAAATTAATAAATAAAGGCTTTTTAAATACAGGCTTTCTTAAAGAAAACTTTTTATTTGGCTATTGTGCATTCTTTTAAAGTTGCATGCAAAAAAGGAACTCTTTTCTGCCACTTGCCTGTATGTGGGGGGTGAAAAATCAGTTGAGTGTTCAAGTTCAAGTTCAAGTTCAAATCCGAGATATAGGGCTTTGAAATGATACTGCGCCAACAAATTATCCACATATAATTGTTTTCTAATTTTACTGTAAATTCACTCCTTAATCTATTACATATCCATCATTAAAATATTCTGTTACTACAGATCAAAGTTAACAGCTAATTTTTTTTTTTTGTGAAACATTTTTGATAATTTCTCTGCATTGGCTGCACCAAATTTATCACCCCTTGTTGGAAAGATAATTACCTGTAGATTTAAGATATCCAACAAAACAACTTTTCATATTTTGATCAACTGGAATCATTTTGTGGTGTTCCCCATATAAACTCAATTGATGGATTAAACTCAGTGTTATTTATGATAAAGTGATACATTTCAAATTTATTCAAAAGCTTGATTTCTAAAAAAAAAAAAAATCAGTACACAATCTAGAAAGAAGCTAGAAAGAGTTAAAATTGAAGATGCAGACACGTTTGTTTATGCAGTACATTTTTGGCTATGGGGTGATTGCTCTGCAGGGACCGAGTAGAGCAGAGCAGCGTGGGTTTTAGTCGTACGCTATGTAGTCTGCTCAGAACACTATACATCACTTGTCACTAACCTGCTGAATTATAGAGGAATATGATGGGTGGGTGGAGGAGAGGACCGCTATAGGCTAGTCTGAAAATAACCTTCATGCCTTAGTATTTTGACTTCAGCATTAACAGGATATTCTATGCACGAAACGTGTTTAATGATCATCCTGCACTTATTTAAAGGCACGTGAGAGCAAAGACAGTGAAAAAGTGAGCCTTGCCTTTCACTGAGCATCACAGAAGGCAAAATGATTTGCTATAAATAGCACCAGACAGCACAGTCTAGATCTTTCTCATCTAGATTAACAAATTGTGCCATTTGGATAATGGGTTGGATTAGGGCTTTGGGATTTATTTGTATTTATTATTTATTTCTCTTTTGAATGGAATTCAGATAAAGATACTTGTCATTTATTGTGTGATTATTTTTTTCACCCCTGTTTTCCTTCCTTCTTTTCTTTCCCCCCCTACAGTATATTAACAAATCCACAAATAACTGCAAGAAAGGGAGTCATAACAGAACAATTCTGCAATAAGTGTTTTGTTTAAATTACAACTAGTTTTGTTATGAGTTAACACTCCTGATCTAGTTGTTCATCTTCGGTAGTAAACGAATATTAAAGGCAGTTTGTAATGGCATTAAGTCATGCTAGATGGTCGATCGTTAGGAATGTGAAGAAACTGTTTGGAATAAAAAATAGAAAACATAATTCTACCTCCTTTGCACAAATGTCAACGGATAGCCAATGGCCGTAATTAGCTCTGATGAGCTCCAGACCGCTGTACTTTCAGAGATTATTATTTTTTTTATCTCCAGTTGTCAAATTCAATATGGAAACAATGATGTCCTGATAAGGTGGTTGCAGAATGCAGCCTACTTCTTTATCTTTCACCAAACGCTATGCTACCAGACATTAACTTCTTCCCTGAACAGTATGAGAGCCAATATAGTCTAACATCTCAACATAGCAGTGATTATAAACATTATAAAAGTTTATGCAAAAAATATTTATAAATATGTGTTTTTATGAGGACAGTTTGTGCTTTGAAAAATGCAAAATTCTTGCAACTTTGCTTGCCATGTCAGCTTACTAGCTGCAATAAAGTGAGCTGATGTACCCCGTGTTAGCCACAAAGCACTATTAATATATGATTTTATATAGTGATATAAAATCAGTCAGAAGAAGCAAGAGAGAGAAAAAGAGGATGAACACATGCAGAGAGAAACAGAGAAATATTACCATTCATTCATTCATGCATATGTGTATATCTTCAGTAACCGCTTTATCCTGGTCAAGTTTGGTGTCCTGGATGGGACACCAGTCTATTGCAGCACCATGCACATGGACACATCCACACACTCTTTCACACCTGAAAGCATATTTAGCATACCTAGCTCACATACCAGCATGGTTTTTGTGGAGGTGGAAGGAAACTGGATAATCCAGAGGAAACCCAGTTGAACACAGCCAAACATGTGGAACACCAAACAGGCAGTACAGTAACTTGTGCTCTGGACTGAACCGAGGACCCTTGACTGGGGAGTCGACAAGACTTCCTGCTTCCCCACCATATTTAGCTCAATAAATTAACCAGTCTGTGCAGTTTATATGGGATAAAATAACACTTTATTGATCGTAAGGCTCCTTAGAGCGATCCAGGAGCATACATAAAAGGTGAGGCACATATTCACATAACAAACAAAGTAAGAATAAAAGAAAGACAAAATAAGAAATATCAAAAAAAATATTAAACATATGGAAAATAGTAGAAAATGTATATTGTGTAGTATGTAACATGTACGTCTATAGCTATGCTATAGTGCAGGAAGTACCATATATTACGTTGCAGTGTAATAGTTACGTCTACAGTATTATCCAAAGATGTCATCTGCAGATGAGGTAGTTACAATTGCCATATTGTGTCCAGTTCAGATAAAGTACAGATATGTAATAATGCATGGATTGCTGCAGAATGGAAGTATAAGAGAGATGCTGCTGATTCGGCATTGGGATAAAGACTAGTTACAGTCATGAGTTAGTGACATGGTGGTGCAGTAGTTCGCACTGTTGTCTCACAGCAAATAGGTTCCGGGTTTGAACCTGCTGCTTGACTGGAGTCTTTCCGTGTGGAGATGTTTCTGCATGTTCTCCCCATGGCTACACAAGTTTCTTCCAGGTGCTCCGGTTTCCTCCCACAGTCTGAAGACATGCGGATTAGCCTAACTGGCTATTCTAAATTGCCCTTAGGTGTGAATGTGAGAATGTTAGGATGTTTGTCTCTCTGTGTTAACCCTGTGATAATCTGGCACCCTGTCCAGGGTGTACCTCGAATTGCCTACCCTTTTACTTTGACCCCACAATAAAATATAAAATGCGTATGGAATATATGGAGTAGTTTATGGAGTAGAATGAAGCCTGACACAGTGCTGTATAACATGATAAATAAGCTACTAGTATGTAATAGGGATGGAGAGTTCTGGGATTGGTCTGGGCATACTGTATGAGTGAAGTGTAACAGCTTAATGTCAAGTGTGTATGAGCAACAGTGAACTCCACGCGTGCACACACACACACGCACACACACACACACAGAGAGAGAGAGAGACAGAGAGAGAGAGAGAGAGAGAGAGAGAGAGAGAGGGAGAGAGAGAGAGATCTGTGTGTGTGAGAGAGAGAGAGAGAGATCTGTGTGTGTGTGTGTGTGTGTGTGTGTGTGTGTGTGTGTGTGTGTGTGTGTGTGTGTGTGTGTGCGTGAGAGAGAGA
>JAOVYU010000042.1:28004740-28019435 GCA_025674565.1 Synodontis membranacea
ACACACACACACACACACACACACACACACACACACACACACACACACAAACACGCCTGTTATGAAAAAGTGCAATATTTTCAATAAATTATTTAGACTCATTACACACAAGCGAAAACGTGTCAAGCATTTTTCTATTTAAATTTTGATGATTATGTTCTACCGCTCAAAATAGGATTAAATTATTAGAATATTTGATTTTGATGTTTGAGTAAATTACTATTCAGTTATAACAGTATAAATACTGTGTATCTCTAGCTCGGTACACGCAACCACAATGAACACAAAGCTGAAAAGGCTGGCTGCTCGCAGATTGATGTATTCAAGCATATTAAAAATGGAAGTGGAAGTCAGTTCAAGAACTTGGGAGAGCTTCAAAAGAAGTTGAATGAAGCAGGTGTCAGTGCATCAAGAGCCACCACACACAGATGTCTTCAGGAAAGGGGCTATAACTTTCACATGCCTCATATCAAGCCACTCCTGAACCTGAAACCAGAAGTGCCAGAGACCCCTGAGCTAAGGAGAAAATGAACTGGACTGTTGCTCAGTGGTCCAAAGTCCTCTTTTCAGATGTAAGTAAGTTTTGCATTACATTTGAAAAATCAAGGTCCTAGCGTCTTGAGGAAGAGTGGAGAGGTACAGAATCCAATTCCAGTGTGACGTTTCTGCAGTCTGTGATGATTTCGTTGTGCCATGTCAAGTTTTATCAAGTGCAAACTCAATGCAGCCATCTACTAGGAGTTTTTAGAGCACTTCATGCTTCCATCTGCTGACAAACTTCATGGCGATGCCTATTTCCTTTTCTATCAGGATCTGAAATCACCTGCTATCACCTGCCCACAGTGCCAAAACTGCTACCAAATGGTTTGCTCACCATGATATTACTGTGCTTGATTGGCCAGCCAACTCGAGAATCTATGAGGTTTTGTCAAGAAGAAGATAAGAAAAACACGACCCGAAAAAACAGACGAGCTGAAGGCCACTATCAAAGCATCCTGGGCTTCAATAACATCTCAGCTTTGCCAAAACCTGATCGCCTCCATCCCACGCCACACTGATGCAGCATTTCGAGGTAAAGGAGCCCCAACCATATGTTGACTGTATAAATGAACATACCTTACAGATGTAGGACATTTCCATATTGCAAATGCTTTTTTGATCTTAGGAAATATTCAAATTATTTGAGATGCTGATTTCCATGAGCTACAAGCCATAATCATTAAAATTAAGACCAAAAAAGCTTGAAATATTTCATTTTAGATATAATAAACATGGAATGTATGAAAGGTTTTTAAAAAATTTTGAGGTACACTAGTATATCCTGGGGGAACTGGACAGTTCCTTGTAGACTGAGAGCAAATTAAAATTCTTTTTCAAGAATTACATTTGTTTCGATTTAAAATACAAATATGTATCCAAAATTTTGTGGCACATATTTTTGAGATCAAATGCTATTATTTAAAAATATAGTTCCACAGAAAATGATTTTTTGTTAAAAAAAATATAAATCATATTATTTTTGTTTAGGTGGAATTTTTTAATTAATAAATATGAATTGTTGGGTGCAAAGTTTATTTTATATAATCATGTAGGCTCATATTTTTAAGGGGGGCCAGAAATTCAAGAAGGCATTGTATCCATATAATGTACTTTTCTACACAAAATGCTATATGATTTGATAATTTTATTGTAATGAGGTGAAGCATCTAGCTTGAATCAAAGAATAGGTGTGCAACCAACAAACCATTGTAAACAAAACACTTAATGCACTTATCTAGAGATATATTTTGAGTGCTGTCAGAAGAGTGCTGTCCAGCACAAGAGGATCATGTGCAAGGACTTGTTTGATAAGAAAGTGGGTACAATGGTGCCAAGCACTGCACCATGCAAAAAATAGACCTTGAAAAACTGGATCACTACACGAGCCACCTCAAAAGCAGAGATGCACTGCGTCCTGATTAGAGAGCTTTAAGCGTTAATGCTCTGATAAACAAAGCATCAGTGGGCCTCCTCTGCTGTTTCTTATTACATATACAATAGGAAGAGGAAATTTAAAGAAAAAGAGCTAGTTTTAGACACTTGCTGCAACTGCACTTGAGTTCCTTAATTATCATAAAAGGATTCAGCTGTCTTTTATTTATTGGTGATAATAAGAGCGAGCTATTTGTCTCTTCCTCATGTTCCATCATTATTCTGTCAGCAGTTAGGCTTTTGTAGGAATAGATTTAATTACCTAAGATACATTTTCACTAAATGGAGGAATATCAATGCAGGGAAAAAATTATGTAAAGTATAAATGCGTGACTGAAACGGAAAAAAATAAATGCTGATTGAGACAAGGTTCCTGCGATTAAAACAACACATTCTCTTTTATCATTTCTGAACACTGAACCTGTACCACTGGACAAACCACATTGTGCCCATTATATTTACATGTATGAGACATGAACAAATACACAAATAAGCTTTTTCGTTCTACACATTTGTTTTATACAGTATGAGAGTGCAACTACATGCAATGTCGCAGAAACACCTGGGAAATCAAACTGGTCACTCACCCGTTTCTGTTTGTTCGAAAGCATTTCAAGTTCCCTTTCTTTGCTAGAAAGCTGGTACTCAAGATCTTGACTGCGAGTTAAGAACCTTTCAGAATCCTGCAGGACAAAATCCCACCTTATAAAAAGAAAGAAGGCTCCGAACATGTAATACAGTATGCAAGTGATAAAACAAGGTAGGGTACGCTGTAGGATTTCTGATAAATATCATGCATGAAAATAAATTAATGTGCTAAAAAAAAAGATAACATTGTTGCCATTCACAAAACCTAAATGAAGCATTATCATACGTTACCTGTAAAATAATCCTCTCTTTCTCATTTTTGATCTGTTGCTCCATTTCCTCGTAGAGACGCTGGATTTCATCATCATGGGAAGCTGCTTTCCTGGACAGAACATGTCAGTTCTCAGATCAATTGTAAGTAATTCATACTTACTCAACGGTTATTTTGTGTTATTAATCTTCAGTATGTTTTTTTCACCCAGAGGACACTGAAACTCATCCAAACTCAGCGCTAGTAATTCAGAGAGGGTGAACTCCTGCCACAGACTGCATTTAATTCATAATAAATATTGCACTGAATTGCAAAACAACATTTTAGGCTGTGCCAAAATCACATTCTCAGTGGCAAACTAGCATAATCCTGCATGTGCTCCCTAATCTGACCGCAGTGCCCCAGTCAGAAAGACAATATTATCCATATCATTTCCAAAAACTGATCTGACACCTGTCAGTGTCCCTGAAGTGGGTTAGACAACCATTAATTACTTTTTAACAGCTATTTCACTTTAAGTTTATTTTAGACGTTACACTGTTTATGCTTATTTTAAGAATTTCCACTGGTGCACTTTCTCCAAGTACTCTAGTACTCAAGTACTCTTATGCTAAGTGGCACACAGAACATTTTTTCACTGGTTTGGGAAACAGAGTAGATTTAAGATACAAGTTTGGTACCAAGTTTGGTTTCTATACCAAGTATCATGATAGCTAAGGCAATAAACAAGACTGACAATATATTAATACATTATATGACCCAAATTATGCCGACACCTGACTGTCAACTGTCAACCCCAAAACCATTATCTTATGAATGCAGTATTTCTAATCAAGCAATTAAGGAATACTGCATTGACAAAAAATTAAACGGTACATGACTGACCTTTTCAAAGCAGTTTCCATAGCGCTCTTCTCCTGATTAGCTTCTTTAATTTGGTAAGTGACCCTGGCAAGAAACTCCTCAAAGTTAGACAGGAGACAAGGTTCATCCCTGCGCAGCTGAGCCCACAGACTGCGCACTGCTCCTGGACTAAAACATATGAGAGAAGGTCAGAGAACTCACTTTAAAAATACATTTGGATGATTGGGTTTTTAATTATACTTGTAACAACATCTATTGTTGTTATATACGGTCAAAAACATCATTACTGAATTAAAACCGGTTAAATAAACAAATAGAACATAACAGCGATGCTTCACGATGCTTTCTAATCTTAATTCCTGCTTGTAAAATTCTATTCAATTGAATTCTAATATTATGACATTATATATTATATACACACTTTAAAATAAGCACAAATGTTAAAAAATAATCATAATTTACACATGATATCAGATCATAGAACCAAACAATCCAAACTGTCTGTTCTCATCAGGAAGATCACCATGAGCCAATACCATATACTTCATCAACTAGATATCTTGCACTACAATACTCTTTCCTGCATCAGGAAACGGCATGCAAAAGTAGTCGTGCAACACAATCATATTTGCTTCTCATATTCAAAGATGAGGAACGTCTGACATTAAAACGTCTATGTTTATTCTGACAGGACTCCCTTGGGAAGAGCATAGTCTCTTAATATGATGGATCAGATTATAGAAACGTTCAGCCTTTCTGCATTTTTCCATGTACCAGAGGGTTGCCTAATATCGATAAACATTTATTCTATTCAGAGGTTCAACTACGGGATGTTATCCAAGTACAGCCTAAGGGAAAAAAGAAAATAAAAACTGAAATACAATACAGAAACTGTAGTTGTAATATGCAGAAGCATGCTACACTCAAAAACAAACCCTTTATCGTGTCGCTCTTAAATTATGGCATGACGAATTTAAGAATAAAATTCCTAGGTCCTCTGTGAGCTGTATGTTTAATCATATTAATACTTTTAGTTACATATATACTACATATAATACTTTTTTACACATTTTAGTATTAGATCTGTAAAGCCTGTTGACTAAGGGCTGAACAGTAATTGCAGCAGGAATAAAGAAACAATAAAAGGTGTGCCTTTATAATGGATGGTAATGTTTCCTGGAAAAAGACACTCCAATTACAACCACATTGCCAAGTATGGCTTTAGGCTGTGATTGGACATTGATTACATTTCAGTGTGACATGACATTCATGCATTGATGAAAGTTAAATGGAATGCACAAGGGAATTAAATTTAATTCTGGCTTTTTACTTCTTAAAAAAAATCAATTCCCTGCTGATTGTTTTTCACCGAAGAGATCAAGCAACAAGAGCAATGCAGTGAAGGTTTTGCTTTTCAGTGTGTAATGTTTCCTCAGGTTACGCATGAAATGCAATACTGCCACTGCTGTGACTGTTGTTAGCTCTGGTGCGGAATCATCTCCGTCACAAACATGCAGCATTTGTCAAAGCTCGAAAAAGAAATGCGGTCAGTCTGCATATGGTTCCGTGAGTATGTTTTTAAACAGGTTAAACCCACTCCTCGAAGACATTGCTGGCTCCCAGGTTCTCCATCAGAACGCAGAACTGTTTCTCCTCATCGTCCTCGCTCACACTGAGTTTATCCTCCCACTGTCTCTGGAATAGCATATTAGGAGAACTCAGCTTGTCGACATGTTCTGAAGCAGGCTGTGGAGTTGCAGCCGATGCAGTAGGGCCAAATATGAACTCGCCTGCACCGGAAACATGCAGAGAATTATTATTATTAGAAAATGCTTTTTCCCCTACTATATCATCGAGCCCACCCCAACAGACAAAACTGGGGAAGCGTACATATTTAAAAATTGTATACTTGGTTCAGTTAAAACATGATCAGGTTGCTTTTGATAGTAATTACATAGGACAAAAAACAAGACAAAAGACATAAATACACTAAAGCTGGACTTGTTATTCTTCTTGTTCACAATTAAATTGCAGAATATTATTCTTTATCTGATTAATAATATAAAGACTCACTAAAGCCAGAGGAGAACTCCTCGGGGGTAAGGAATCCGTTTCCATCAGCGTCCAGCGTATCAAACACATTCTCCAGGTCCTCAGCACTCAGAGGCAACTCTCCAAGAAGCCTCTGAAACACAATATGGGATAAATGTTCTATGCAATAAAAAAGATTATTATATTTACACCACAGTGCTGGTGAATTTGAATGGACAGACTCATTTTCTATGACAGCAGTTAGGACAATATAACATAAATGATATTTTATGTGCTATTGTTTCTATAGTAACAGCTCATTCACAGGGGCTAATAATCTGAGGCTAATAATAAATGAGTTAATATGCTGCTATTTCAGAAAGAAAATATAAACACTGACATGGTGAAGCTTTAATAAGAAATTTATTCAATATTTATGGAGAATTATCCAGTGTCAGTGCTTTGCAACAGTCAGTAAGTTTTCTGCCATGATATAGGATAGAGGTCTTTGTTATTTCTCAGTAACATGGCAAATTGTGTTTAAAACCTTATTAACTTCAAGAAAGAGGAAAAAAAGAGAGCCTGTTAAGGAAGCTATTGTTTGTGATTTGTTTTGTAGATATTCCACAAAATTAAAGTATCTATAAACTGATAAAATTACACTGTTTTGTTTTTAAATAAATAGTATATAATAATAATAATAATAATAATAATAATAGTGGGATAAAAGTAATAAAACACTTTGCGACATGCTGTTATAGGAATGCATGCTGGTGATAATTAAAGCAACTGGCTCACTCATCCCAGAATCCAACGAGTAGTTTTTGGTTTAAAGGAACATGACTGACACAAATTCACTGTTAGTGATCACTTCGAAACCCATCTCAAACCTTTTCTTCATCTGGAAGCCTTGAACATAATATACCTTATCTTTCCTTTCTTTCGTGACCACCCTAACCCATGAGATGGCTGAGACCAGTTCACATCCCTTATATACAGAATAATCATATGAAAATGGAATGGATGTGTTGAAAGAAATTAAAGTGTAGATACTTGGACCTTGGACACTTGAGAATATCTTCAATTTCATGTTACGATTTAAGATCAAAGGCCTAGTTGCCGGATTGTTGCAGATTACTTTAGGAAACAATGGACTCAAAAATGGTGACTTGCTATTTGGTGCAAAGGATTCTGGGAAGGGTGAGTCAACCCCTTTAAGACCCATAGCTGATGAATGCTTGGATGATTTAGTTGCTCTATTATGTAACTAGAAATATCTTCAGATGGAAGAAATAATATTTGGTACTGTGAATGTTTTGAAGCACTGGTGAATTTATCAATCTACAAACTGTTATCTTCATGAAAACAAGCAATTATGATACTATAATAAATTTGTGGTGCTTAGTATACAATGAAATCCCTGTAACATAGGGAATTACATTTAATTAAAATTTAATTATTGCTTTGTTTGAGTGGCTCATCCTGCCTCCCGGACTTATTATATTTCAAATTAGAGCCTGAATGACCTCGATAATTACACTTTGTTTACATCACAGTGCAAACCCCACAGATACAGTGCAAACAGCCCTGTTCCTAAAAACAAATAATGCACCTGTATTGGGATTAGGCAAACATTTACAAAGACAGGCAACTCATCAACTGCCTAATAAAATTGAAAAGGTTCTGTGAGAATGAGGGAGGAACTTTTGGATTACAGCTTCTGAACAAACACAGTTTATGAGGCTTAGGCATAACTGGTGTGTCAGCAGGCTATTGTACTGTGTGGCTTTAAAACGCAAGTTGTTAACACTTCATGTTCTGGTGTGAAGGAGTAAGCACAACGTGTCAGCCAGCACTCTTCAGCATGACTGGTATTCTGTATGAGTGACATGGAGGAAGAGAAAACTACTCTGGCCATGTTGTCTTTTTTTTTTATAGCCATAGGCCTACATGCAGACTAGTACCCAGATTAAAAACATTACATTACAAATATGCAATGAGCTTAGCCATTCCCGTTATGCTCCCTGTTCAGCTGAAAGGAAATAAAAGATGCATTTTATAATAATATATGAACATGTTAAGAGATATGAACAAAACAATAATCAGATCCAGTATTTCTGCCTAAATCTTGAGTTACTTAATGATGCCTGATTGTTCTGTGAACATGCAAATATTTCGCTGTTGGTTTTCACTCAAATTGCATTTACACAAATAATGAAGCAAGAAAGAAAGAAAAGAAATGGAAACATTCAGGTTTTAGGGACTTGTGTATCCAAATGTGTTGATTATTTATGGAGAACCTGAATAAGGATGTAGAGCTGATGCATATCAGTGAATCTCCATAAACACTGGATCAAAGGTGTTATGGCTTCAGAGCGTGGGCCTATGAGTGTTTCATCAAAGAGAACGGCCACAACAGATGGGAATCGATGAGGCTGGCCAATCTGCACAATAATACATCCAAAGGGGAGGTCGCTCAAAGCTCTGTCCTCTACCCTTTCTCTACTCATGGCTGCCTGTGCTGTTTCACAGACTCTACTGAATTAGCAGTTGGGAAGCATAGCCTACATCTCCACACATCTCAATAAACACCGCCGGTTGATCTGCATGTGCTCCATCTTCATTCAAATCACTTCTAGCATTAGATAATCTGCCATTTATAGAGCACCTGGGACATTATCGTTTCTTTTTTTTCTGCTGGACTGGATTCTGCAACTCTCAAAACACCCTTGTAGTGAGTCCACACTGACAAACTTCATCCACCGGTTGCACCAGTTGAAGATAAATTTGATGAAAATTCAGGGTGCAATGTCAGTCCAAAAACATCATGCATTGAGAGTAATTAGTTCAAAACTAGCATGGATTGAATCAAAGTGATTTAAGTTATGCCGTAACAAGTAGTGTGTAAGGTGATTGTAGATCAAAACTTCACTGAAGAAAATGACGTATTTCACCATCACCATCACCAGCCAATCAACACGACACATTACATCTGTGAGTCTCTCGAGTCTCTCGAGTGAGTGATTTGAATAAAATCCTAATACACTGTGTTTACAATAAAGTGGTGACTCAAATGATCTCAAATCTATTGTATTTGCATTTTATGTGCTTGGTATGCTTGGGCATTTTTAGTAAGAAACCATAGCAATTAAAAATAAAGACTGTTATAACATTAACATAACATTCCATTTAAATATTACGTAATGATATCTGGTTTTATTTTGTGCTCAAGTGCTTGTTAACTTGATAAAAAAATTATATCCTAATTGTAGATAATCTGAAGATCTCTTAAATTTATATATGTCGCAAATGAGGCATTTCATTGAGATGGGCAGATCCGGTGATCACAGACCACAGAAATAAGTAATGCATTTTACTCCCACAAAAAAAAAAAGAAAGAAAATACGACGCATTTGAAGTCAGTAAAAATGCACTTTTACTCTAAGTAGCTTTCTTTTTATGAAATGCCATAACTACTAGGGGTAGGTTTATGTTCACTTGTCAACTAGTGAAATCTGTATTTTATTTAATTTTTTTTGTAACTTAGTGGCTATTATATATAAATTAGGTTATGATAGACAGATAATTCTGAGGGAACGCAGGAGGAGTGAGAAGTGAATTCCAGTTTATTAGGAAACAGGTTGGGAAACACCAAGATAGACTACTGGTATAGTGATAAGCAATGCTACAATATTGTGGTTACCTTTTTGATATAAAAAATAATATTTTGGTGGCTTAAAAAACTTGAATTGTAAACTGCCGATTTGATGTTAAAAGTTCAGACATGAATCTTTAACACTTTTGAAAGAAATTTCTCCTGTCCAATGTTTATTTATTTTGCAACATGACTGTTTTGCTGACTAGCAAACCTATCGATCATGTATAGCATTGTACAAATGTCTTTGAGTATCATGACATTTTTTTTTTCACATCACCCACCTCAATTTAGACTTGCACTATTAATGACATTTCACAAGCGTATTTGAAAAGTAGGGATCCCTCAACAGTGTGTCAACTTTTCTATCTAAACTGTGGCTGTATGATACTTATGCTTTTATTGTCCAGCTAAACAATTCTGAATAAATATTACATTATGGCATGTAATATACAGCATTTACTATTACTAATACAACTAATCGGAATTGTCACTGCGGCACGTTTTCTCATAAGCATGGAGAAGTCTTACCTGCATGTCCCGTCGAGTAATGAAGCCCTTTTCCTCAGTGTCACAGATCTGAAAAAATTCCTGACTCTTCTCCAGCACAGTGCTACAATCGCGCTGCTCCAGATAACTTCCACACACATTGGACTTCCTTATCTTGTCCTTTCCTTGGAGCCTGGAAGCCCGACTCACCTTCGAGTCACAGGTGCCACTGAAAGCTGCCATTGTAGTGTCCTTGTGTGTGTAAAATTGGAGTGTGTAAGTCTGCGAGAGCTCCAATCTCCTTCCTTACACAGGTCAGCTCTAGATGGTAGAAAAAACAGAGCTTTAAGTTTTGACCACATCACGTAGCCTTTCAGAAATGGTTGCTGCCCGCCATCTCTTAGCAACCGCCTCTTTAATTAGTCAATGAAGCTGCAGAGATGTGCGGAGGTAGCAAGATAGAGCAGAAGAGAGGGAGAGCGCTTTTAATAAACGCATGGATAACAGGTTAAAGCATGATTAACAGGTGCGAGCATGGCATAGCCAACTAGTTAGTAGTATAAGCAGCGTTAGAACGTTGTGTATTATTGGTGTGCCAGGAAAACACAAACATCTTGACTATGAGCAAACGGTAAAATGGTTTCGGAGAAATCTGGGACCATTATCTGGCTCAAAGAATAATTGGCTGTACAAAACAGTGGAGGTTATATAACATCTCTATTTTTATTGTACTGAGCATATACCTGACTAAAATCTACAATAATAATGCTACAAAAGAAGGTAATGGTTTTTCTAAGTAAATGTAAATAGATATTGGCTTTGAGATCCTTCCAGAGTGTCCACTTATTGACCTCTAGATTGGTTAAATATTGTGGAAAATTTGTTTGCACTTCTGTGACACTTCATCATACAGCATTGGAATTTGAATCTTTGGCCTTGGATAATTTATTTGCTTAAAAGTGAATTTGTTTTGAATTAGACTCAAAAGTGATTTTTGAAAATGAAGATTCAATTAAATACAGATGATATATTAAAAGCATGGGAGGTTCACTATAAAGTCAAAGGTTAATGGAAATCTGACCATTATACAAATAGGTGCTTTTTGAAACATCCGATTCCAGATCTAGTCCTTGCTTTGCTGTTATAATTACCTCTATTATTCTGGGAAGGCTTTCCAATAGATTTTGGAGCTAGGCTTTAAAGTCTAGCACTGATGTCCGGCTATGTGAAGGCCACTCAAGTTCTTTCACTCCAGCCTTGACAAACAATGTCTTCATAGACTCTTTATAGGCTTTGTGCACAGGGGTGTTGTCATACTAGAACAGGACTGGACCTGTTAGTACCTGTAAAAGGAAATTGTAAAGCTACAGCATATAGAGACATCCTATACAATTATGTGCTTCCCACGTTGTATTAACAGTTTGGGAAAGACCCACATATGGGTGTGATGGTCAGGCGTTTTCACACTTTTAGCCGTATAGTGTATTTCAAAAAGATGAACATTTCTCAGGCTCACTTTTCTGTTATTGATGGTTAGCTGATGATTGCTGATACACTACAAAATGTCAGTAGTATGCACTTGTAATATGTAGACATTTTTGTTTTATTTTGCCTTAATTCATTAGATTTTTTTTTTTTTTTTTTTTTTACCATTTCCCTCTGTCCAATACAGGAGGAAGTTTTATCTCATGCATCAGAAATAAATGAATGAATTACACCCTTCTCTTCCTTTTACACTGGTGTAAAAAAGAAAAAAAAAGAAAAACATTTTTGTTCTCCTGTTAAATGTGAAAAATGTATATATTTAAGAGGTGGAGGCCCACAATCAGGAAGTTAATGGTTAACAGAAGCTAAATGCTGAAGGCTGCATTCTGTGTACTACAAATAATCAAAACTACAGAGCATTCTTTAAAATGCAAAATAAAAATGTATCACACATTGAGGAAAACATAAGACATTTTATTAGGCTAAGTTCCAAAAGCATCTCTTTTTTTAGGCTTAGCATCTTATCACTCAGACTGGAAAGTGATAATCTTTTGGCAAACTAATGGTTTCTGCTTTTTCCACATGGAGGCCGTATGAGTAAGACAAACATTATTAGTGAGCCGTCATTCTTTTCAATATTCGATTGCGTGCTTAAAAGAACAAAAGGAACTTAACACAGCACAATACACACACCCAATCTTACGTGCATGTACACAAACTTATATTTGGCATACTGAGTCTTCCTTGGCTTCACACAGACTGTTTGTTGGACCCGCGTTGGTCTCGGTGATCACGGCCACTGCATTAAACTACAATTTCTGTTTTCTGTACAAAATTTAACTCTCTGTTTGACCTTCTAGAAAAATCTAGATTACATCAAGTTTCCGGATGGAAATAGCAGCACTGCTAGTTGCAGGACTAGAGTCTATACTGTCAAGTCAAAATAAATATTAATTTTCTATAAAGTTTGCATTAAGGGAGTAGTATCATGTGAAAAGTGAATACAGTAAACAAACACAACACATACAGTACAGAGATAGTTCACCACTAGCTGGTGGGTTCTAGATGCTGCTCTCTAGATGCATAACCATTCAATTATTCATCTTCAATAACGCTTTATCCTGGTCAAATCAGAAACACTGGGTACAAGGCAGGAATACAACCTGGATGTGTGGGCAATCTAATGCACACACACATTTATTCACTCATAAACACTTAGGGGCAATTTATCATAGCCAGTCCACCTAGTGGCATGTGTTCTGACAGTCTTTACACAAAAGTGCATGAACCAAGAATCCTTTCCACCAAACAATCCTAAACCATACACATTAGTCCAAAAGTTTTAACAAGTAAGTTTAAAGCTGCCAGCTCACCCTTCCCAGAATCCAATTTGTTGTTTTTGTTTACATACAGGCCACTGCGTTTTGAAAGCGTGTGCTACTCTGCTCGCTCTCTTCATGAATACCGAGCCTTTACAAGAAAGCTTTCACTATCACTGCAGACATCATCGCAGAAGAAGTTTATGAGAAGCTGAATATCATCCTAGTCGTAGAAGAGATCTGTTAGCTTTGCCTAAAGTTCTCCAAACAACAGCAGACCACCAAATTCAGGCAAAGTACTACAGTACCTCTAGCTGTGAAAGCTTATCAGTCTCAAGCGGTAAGACTGAAGTATCTACCTTTCTAACATGGCTTTGTTGAATACTTTGTTCTGATTGGTCATGTTCAAGTTCAAGTTGTTTTTTTTATTTGTCAAATTTTGTTCTCCAGAACAAAATGGTGTAGTACAGAAATACTTAAAGAACTACAGAAAACACAGAGTACAAGGCCATATATACAGGGATTCAGATACAGAGGCTATATGTACAGTAGGGTTATGCAACACACATGATCGTTTACAGCAGCTGCCTGGTAAGATAGAGAGTTCTGGGTGTTGTGATGGTAAGCTTTAAGTCTGTGTAGGTTGAAGGCTGTTCAGTAGACACTAGAAGACACAGTGTCACACATATTTAACACACAAGGCACATTTAAAACCATTTCCTCTGGAGTAGCCGCCAACATCTGGTCAGTTACGGAATTCTGTCTAACAGACTGCTGCTATGGACTGTGTCATTAGCGGAAGCAATAAAACCATTTTTAATCAATAAAATCATCAATAATTTGTGTCAGATTATTGATTTCTTTAGTACGTACACTACCATTCAAAAGTTTGGACACACTTTCTCATTCAATGGTTTTCTTTATTTTTCAAAATGATGAAGGAACACATATGGGATTATGCAATAAACAAAAAAAGTGTTAAACAAACCAGAAAATGTTTTATATTTTAGATTCTTCAAAGTAGCCACCTTTTGCTTTGATGACAGTTTCACACACTCTTAGCATTCTCTCAGTCAGATTCATCAGCTATTCACCTGGAATGGTATTCAACAGTCTTCAAGGAGTTCTCAGAGCTGCTGAGCACTTGCTGACTGCTTTGTCTTCACTCAAAGCAAAAGGTGGCTACTTTGAAGTATCTAAAATATAAAACATATTCTGGTCTGTTTAACACTTTTTTTTTTGTTTATTGCATAATTCCATATGTGTTCCTTTATCATTCTGATGTCTTCGATATTAATCTACAATGTAGAAAATAATAAAAATAAAGAAAACCATTGAATGAGAAGGTGTGTCCAAACTTTTGACTGGTAGTGTAAGCTGAATAATAAGGGGGATTGTTTGTTACAGACTGTTTCTCAAATATAACACCCTGGAATATCGATGTCATCAGAAATGGCGACTCGCTTCATACTGCCCCTTTAAGCTTAGCCTTACCCATCCCAGAATAAAATGTGTTTATTTTTATTTGAAAGCACGTTACCGCTACCTGCTAGATCTCTGTGCAGCATAACCTCCAGAAATTCCCTGTTAGTGATCCCTTCAAAAACCATTCGAAAACCATTTCTTTCCTTCGTGGCCACCTCTGAGACAGCCCAGGCTGGATCGGCTCCATTATATAAGCATACTGTACATAAACAGAATGTATCTTTCGAAATCGTTTAGAATAGAGATATTTTGACATCAATATATTCATGTTTAATTTCAGATCTATAGGATGTGACTGGTTTGTTGCACCATGGTCATCTTTTAGGTTTCATTTCACTATAGACTCTAACACAGGGTTTCTCAAACTTCTTTGCTCTGGGGCCCAGTGATGTAAGGCCTTGGTGCTGCAAGGCCCTGCATAGGCCTACGCCTCGGCGCGCCCCCTGAACCCCCTGAACCCCCTGAAAATGTGATAGATAGACAGATAGATAGACAATTGTTTATTATTATTATTATTATTATTATTATTATTATTAT
>JAOVYU010000042.1:28031034-28042372 GCA_025674565.1 Synodontis membranacea
TATATATATTGCTCTAGAGACATTGTTGATCTTGTCAGAGGTATCTCAGTTTATCCAGCATCATATACCTGCAGTAAATGGGGTGGTCTGGAAAAAGCTGTCGGATAGAACTGTGGCTGAATCTTGCCAAAGAACAAAATAAGGTTCTGACCAATACTGCAAAGCATTTTAATACCAATAACATATTTTAATCCTTTTGAATGAAGAAAACATAAATATATGTCACCAAGAACAACCCGGGCAATTTTATTTGCTTTTAGAATCTTGCCAAGGCTATCGTCTGAAAAGATCATGTTGGTAGGAGTCAGTTTAACAAATACAGAAGTCTGTATAAATCATTGCCATTTGAATATGCTTTTCTTATTCAATGAATGTCATGCATGACTAGCAAGCTACATACTGTATGAATAAAGGCTGGTAGAAAAATAGACATAGATGGTCTTTTTAAGAGTTTCAATGTCTTATTTATTACATATTAAATTAAATACTAATTGAATTTTTTTTTTTAAGTGCTTGATTTCAGCTCTTCTACAGTATGTCTTTCTATCTTTAAGTGGAACCTTTAAATGCATTTCCCCCCTTTCTACTGTTAGAGGTAACCAGACCAGTTTCAAAAACCTAAAATGTGCTTTTCTGTAGGTACATGCAAAAGAGAAGCGATTGCCGTTTAGAAACACTTTTTCAGAGTTTCCAGGATGTTACTGTATATAGAGCAGAACAGTAGAAAATGTTTTTCCTAGGGCACCAGACATATTTATAATTGGAAGATTAGTACAAACAGTTTATCAGTATTCCTAATCCGACGAAACATCCATGTCCAGACAAACACAATACCAGAGTGCACTGTGTACTTTCACTGTAATTTATAGTGAATCAGAAAGATTAATGGTAGTTAAAGGGATCTTAAGCAAAGTGATATAACAAAGTGATATATTTACCAAATGTACCATTTCCTCACTCTTTCCATTGTCTCACCCTCAACCCGAGGGCCCTCGCGTCTGCCAGAAACATAACGTACAGCAGGGTGTTAGATCACCCTTTTGTTGTTATGAGCTGTTATTTGTGTCGGAGATGCATGGCTTTATATTTATAATGGGAACCACACCCTGAAAAGGAGGTAAAATGCTTTTATTAAGACAAACTCTGTAGTAATCAGAGTTAAAAAAAAAAAAAAAAGGCCAAGATTCAAACAGTCTCCGTTTGGTTAGTGAGGTAAAGGTTAGGCATTTATTAGCTGCAATAATGTCAATGGAAGGTCTGCACAAGGATAGTAAAACAAACATACTTTCGTGTGTGCGTGTGTGTGTGTGTGTGTGTGTGTGTGTGCGTGTGTGTGTCTAATTCATATTAACTGTCCTCTTCTCCCATCTTCATATAATTCAACACACACATTGTCAGGTTTATCAATAATTTATATACAGTATATTTAAAATCAATTTATTTAGTTTCATTACATTATCTGGATGTGCGGTCCCTACACAACATCATGCGGTGTTTTAGTTTCAAATATACTCGGGACGATTTGCTCCACTCAGCTGTGCGATAAGAGAAAGCAGACATTTTACAAGCCTTTGTGCAATTCTTACAGCGTGTCATTGCTGGACGAATGTACTTGCCTTTTCACCCATCTATCACAACCAGGACAAGAGAAGAAACGAGATAAGGAGTGGAAGACAGGGAAGAGGAAATTGTCGTATCATAAAAATGGTAAGAATGTCACAATTTTAATCAACTTCGCATGAAAAACGAAAAGGAGAGTGTCAATGATTGTTTATTTCTTTATTAGATACTGCAACTGTAGTGGAGCCAGAGAGGCCAGCGAGATCTGTTTATAATTACCGCTGGTCGGAGAAGAGAGGCCAATTTTCTGAAACAGTCTTAGAGCTCTTGGCTCGGAGGCATTAAACTGTGTACTGTACCACTGTACTGCTTCAAAAAAGCTCTCCCGTTTACTATACACAGACACCTCATGGTTAATCATATCTGGGGAAAAGAAAGACAGAAGCCAGTCTCAAATCATACAGTATTGTTACTTGGAATGCATGGAGGGAAAACCACAGATCACAGCCAAACTGTTTGCTAATGGCTTGGCCATTTTTTTTTTGTTGAAGTAGCTATATTTTTTTTTTCTCTTAGCCTGCAGTAACGTACTTAACTAGCTAACTGTCTTGCCATACATTATCACAATACTACCTATTTAACCTAGTCAATAACATTACAAAGCACGGGACTGGCCAGCCGGATTTTCTCAATCAATAGAAAATGCCCAAAATCAATCATCAGCTGCAGGTCTTTGTTCTGTAAAGACACAGATATGGCCATAACCATGTGCTCAATACAGCCCACAACTGCCTTTCATTGTGATTAATACCTGAAAACCATCTCCAAAATCGCTTTTGTTTTGGAACTGAAAGAAAGAACCCAGCTGAGCTTGTTTTCAATGTGTTTCCTCAGAAATGCAATCGTAATGATATAGTGATCCGTAATAAATGGTCTCATATGTCCAAATTCAGCCATCAGGTGCTCAGTGTGATCGTTCCTATTCTGCACAGATCGCTGGCTGCTGAGTGCGCTACACATCTATCAAAGGAAAATACTTTCACCAAGCATCCGACCGATGCCAGACGATGGTCAGCAGGCTGTAAATAATACCCCAAGAAAAAAACTATGAGGGATTAGGAAATATTTTCAGTGATTAGTCTTTCATGATATAAATGATTCTGGATAGCGAATCCTGCTTCAAATATCTGAGTATATTTGCATACAATATAAGCAATAATATATTATTAATGCACAATAATGATGAGTTGAAATCTCCAGCTGCTGCTCGAGGCAGAAACTTTCAGTGTTTGTCAAAATGGATTATGTTTAAGCATTAGAGCTCTCCATTACCTAAAGTAACAATAATAGTACACTGAATGTAATTCAAATGGATTCAATTCAATTCAATTCAATTCAATTTTATTTGCAGAGCGCTTTCAACAACGGACATTGTCACATTGCTTTACGTGGATGTATTCATCTATTTATTCACGGTATCAGTGATGGCAACGTTGAAAATGAAAATATAATTCTTCAATTTATCTTTTTGAGAATTTGCAGTTCAAGGTAATTTGATACAGCCTGCACATACCTGCCAACAAAAAAGAACTGCTGACTTTTATTTTTAAAGTTGATTCTTTTATATAAAGTTGACATTTTTTATTTAAAGTTGACTTCCTTATTTTTAAAGTTGGCGGTTTTTATTTGAAGTTGAGATTTTTGAGTACTTTGCCCTTCTGGGCCCACCGTACTGAACACTGTTTCTTCATTTTTTCGCATCCGCGATAGCTTTTTCCGGCTGCTCATTCATCTCTGCCCTTTTTCTTTTCCTGCTGCCAGTCCTGACTTGCTTATATCGTGGTTCTTTGAGGACTATATCATACAGCCCTTCAATTTAGACTGAATGCACTTAGTCTCGGTGAGTTAAGAACCATATCTTATTAGAGGATGGAAGACTGTTTTGTTCTTTTTTTTTTTTTTTGTCTGACGTGTGATGATTTCTATCCAGACATTAGGTGTACATCAGTACTAACTGAACTAACTGCGCTGAAGCGAATTCACATATAGCACAGACAGTCTGACCGTCTCATGAACCTACTCAAGGATGAGGCCACACACGTTTGAGGCCACATATACCATATGTATAGTAAGTAGGCAGTCCATTATGGTGTCTTCCTGTTTTGCTGTTGCATCACAAACACCTACTGCTGGTATTCAGAGTGGCTGGATATGACCACAGGCATCCCAGTGTTGCTCCACCCAGACATGTGCTGAGTGGGCATGGCTGGCAGTCTGGGTGGCACACTGAGTAATCCCCGTTCCCACTTGTGGACGAGAAGACTGCGATTGAGTATAAATACCTGGTTGGGTTCAGTGCTGCTGGGTTCCAGGCTGTCACTCATGCATGGAGAAGTGGAAAATGTCCCCTTGTAATTAGCAAACAGGGAGCTCTTGTTCAAGGTTGTGAAGAGTGGCATGGTCTATAATGCAGTGTCAGATGAGGTTAGTCATCCTTCCTTCATCACATCATTAGTCCTGAGACGTCCCTGTGGTATAACAGGTGGAAATGATCTATTGTCTATTGTACAACCTTTATGTACAACAATTATCTGTCCTATACTTTGTTTAGAGATTTGAACGCAAATCATGACACATTGAACTCGTCTGTATAAAGTACATTTTCAGGATATTTCATCCAGCAACAAGGAATCTATTTAAGTAAATCTATCAGCTACAGACCATCATGACATCACCTTTCCTACATAAATTTTCACTTCTCTGACACTTTTGTGCTATTCACGTCAGTCTTGATTTAGTTTTTGGCCCCCTTGTCCAAAGGACAGCTCTAAAGCGAATTTAAAACAATTGAATCTGCTAACTCTTGGCTCTGCAGGATGACTCTGTAAATGTCGTTTTATGGCCTGTAACTCACTGAACTTTCTGGACAGCATTAGAGACAGCATGTGAAGTTTTTTTTTTTTTCCCAGTCCCCAGGACTCTTTGGTTCTTATGTTCTAAAAAAGTTAAGTAAAATAAAAAAGTTGAGCAGCATTAGGATCTGTCCAGAAGAGGTAGTCATTACCATAAAAATAAATAAACAAACAAATAAAACAATATTGGTTACGGCAACATGTTCAGGTTCAGGTTCACGTGACAGTGGGCCTGGGATAACATGCTGGCTGTTCCCTCTTGACATTGTGGCTGTCATCAAGAATTAACTAGAAGTAGTTCGATTTTCTTTTCTTTTTTTTTTTTTTTTGGAAAAATAATGTTGGGAAAAATAAGTTTTTGTACTGACTCAATAAATATCTGTAATAAAATGTGTACTATCATTTGTATCATATCATTTGCATTTCACGTGCACTTAGTGTATAAGTAATCACATGAAAAACTTATTGTGCCCTGAAACACACGTGAACTCAGGTCAATCCATGTGACATCATGTGAATAATAACATGCGAAGAAAAAGATAAAAAATAAATAAATAAATAAAAACACTTGCCCTGCATTGAAAAATGTAATGTGAAAATAAATTAATCACATCATACAATCACATATAGAAAAAAATGAACTACAATTTTCTGTAAGGGTGGGAATGCAGATACACTATATGGACAAAAGTTCGTGGACACCTGACCATGACACCAGAATGTGGTCCTTCTCCAAACTTTTACCACAAATTTGAAAGCACACAATTCTTTAGGATGTTGTTGTGTGCTGAATCGTTACAATTTCCCTTCACTGGGACTAAGAGGCCCAAACCTGTTCCAGCATGACAATGATCCTGTGCATAATGGGACGAGCTCAATGAAGACATGGTACGCTGAGGTTGGTGTGAAAGAACTTGAGTGGTCTTCACAGAGCCCTGACTTCAACCCCACTGAACACCTTTGGGATGAACTGAAACGCCGACTGAACCCCAGACCTCCTCACCCAACATCAGTACCTGATCTCACAAATGCTCATGTGGTGAATGGACACAAATCCCCACAGACGTGCTCCAAAATCTAGTGGAACGCCTTCCCAGAAAAATGGAGCTTATTATACCGGCAAAGGGACTAAATCTGAACTGGGATGTTTAAAAAACCACACACGAGTCTTATGGTCAGGTGCCCACAAACGTTTGTCCATATAGTGTATTACTTCTGGTCCAAAGTTTCTACCTATGTATTACATCATGTGACACATGTCTACGTAATAAAACTAAAGGTTTTTAATAACAGAGCAGTACAGGGCCATATCTCCTAAATGCATCCCAGATCAAAGTCCATTCTTAAATGTTAGACTAAACGAAAAAAAAGCCTTTATTTTTCCACATAAACATTTACAATACAGTAAAATACTTTCCTGTGCTTACCCAAGCTTGGAGTCAGAGCACAGGATCAGCCATGATACAGTACCCCTGGAGCAGATCTTGGGCTACAGATCTTGCCCAAAGGCCCATCAGTGGCAGCTTGGCGGTGCTGGGGACCGTCGATCTTCTGATAAATAACCCACAGCTTTAACCCACAGCCCATTGCAAGCATCACACTGAACTCACAGTCAAGATGATTTTTGCTTTGTGATGCTTTTGGGAGTCTTAGCCCAAACTGCCTTACTGTACATGACTACACAGTGAAATGATTCATCCTTTCTTGCATGGAGGACAATATACAGATAATCACCAGAACTAAACATCAGCGTAATCTCAGTGTTTGTATTATGCTTAGGAGAAGCTGCACAGTAGATTACTCTTCACAAGCGTTCGTTTACTGGAATCTAATATGTTTTGTAAATTTGGTGCAATTTACTGGGCATCGTTTCAGGAAAGAAAACAGGCTTCTGGTGAGATGGGGGAAGAAAAAAAATTAAGATCCGCTGCCAAGCCATTATAAACAAAAATATCTTTACAAACAAGGCACTAAAAAGAATTCCTTTGTTGAATCTTGTGCAGCTTTTTTTTTTTTGTGTGTGTGTGTGTGTGTGTGTGTGTCTTTCAGTGGGTTTTCTGTGGCTATGATTTGACATCGTACAGTATGTTCGGGCAGAGTGATTCTCCTGAGAAGTGTTAGACATCTCATCCAGATGTTACTGCAATGTCAGAGAAGGGCACAAAGAGGAGCTGTAAACTACAATGAAAACCTGCGATTAAGCTGCAGCTTGAATTTGGATTTAATGGAGAAAAGCAAATCTGCTTTTCCTCTATATTTCATTGCATCCAATATTGACATAGTACAAAAGGACTTTTTTCTTCTAATGTGCTTTATTTTCTGCTTGTTATAATATGATGAGAATTTCCAGGAATCATGCTGTAGTGCGATAAAACTATTAATGCTGAGCATTGCAGTATATCGGAAGGTCTTATTCAAGGCACAATACACAATACGGTTTCACACACACACACACACACACACACACACACACACACACACACACAGACAGTAATGCATTCACGATTTCTAACTTTTTAAGTGTTTCATGTCCATAATGCTCCTCTAGTTTCATGCAGTGGTTCCTCTGAATACCAAAAATGCTAAACAGGAAAGATTGAACCCTTTGGTTAAAACCAAAAATAAACGAAACTTACAATCTCTAAAGCCTCTCCTTTTGTTTTAAATTCCTACTTTGGTCAGTGTGTGCTTAGTCAATCTACTTTTGGCTTCTTTTCCAAAGACCATTTTGTGAAAAAAAAAAAAAAAAAAAAAGGATGATAGAGTAAATAGTCAATTTCATTCACAGTTGTTACTGTATTTCTGTACAACTGTACAGCTGTATTTCACATGCATCTTCTCAAATCACTGCTGATGAGTTACGGATGTGTCAGTCACATGGTGCTATCACCTGACTCACTGATAGGCTACATGAATCTACAGTCTGGGCTAGAAAGAAATCAGCCCCAGCATAAATCAGCAAAAATCCAAAATCATTCGCTTTAACAGCAATCAGCTTGTACTGATTTTTGTTTTTCTTTGTGAAACAGCCTGCTACTGTAGATTGTTTGTAGCAGCCACCCTAGGGGATGCATGTAGGTTATTTCTAACAGTTTTTTGGTTCACAGCAGTTTTATGTACTGTACTGTATTTCGCTGATCTTCAGTAACTGCTTAATTCCGGCTCCTGTCTTGGTAACACTGTATGTGGGGCAGGAATTCAACCTGGATGTCATACTATTTCATTGCATGGCCCCATACACACATATTCACATGCTCATTTACACCTTGGGCTAAATTAGGGTAGACAATCCACCTGGAGGTACCCAGAACCCAGAGGAAACCCACATGGTCATGGGGAAAACATGCTCAGACCCATGCTCAGGACTGCACAGGATGCGTTGGGCAGCAAATGTACTTGCTGTACCACCATGCTGTCTGGATTAATACTTAGCTAAATGAATACTTGGAACAAGACATTGTTTATATCATACATGAAACATAAATTTCTTTTAATGCAAAGTGCTGATGGGAAAGTGTAATATATTACGCAATGCAAAATTTAATATGTGGAACCCTGAAAGCTGAGGCAGTGTTCCGGACAGTGATAAACGTACTACTGTAAATGGACATAATAACCAATGAATGAAACTATAGAACAAAAAAGTTGCGCTTTGGCATTATGTGTTTCGCTACCCATTCTCCCCTGAGTACTCTTTCTCACAATGCGCCCAAAAGTAGTAAAAGAAAAGCTTAGAGCAAAAGGTTGCATCATTTGGTATCAAGAATCAAATCAAAGCATTTCTGTTGCATACAAAACTCATAGAGTTAAGGACTCAAAGGCTTACAACCTTGCAAGGACTTCTTTTTTCATGTTGCATATTTATTCCAGTTTTCTTGATCATTTGTTCATGCACATGGATCTGCTTTTTTTTTTTTTTTTTTTTTTTAAAGATTTCACACAAGAAGGAGTTCACAGAGTATTGTGCTGTGTCTCAATATGTGTACTTCCATTAACATACTTCCATGCAGTACACTGTGCACTTGTGTAGCGTGTGAATTTTGGCAGGGTAGCGGTGTCTCAGATCGAGCACAGAAAGTTGCACCTACCAGGTGTGACAGTTAGACTGAGACTGTCATCTAACCTGCCAAAAAAAATCTATTTTTGCTCACCTCATTTTTAATTTTCCTAGCTTGTGTGCATAGACATTTCACGCGATGTGGAAATTATGGAAGACCTGCCCTCCTGCAACTGACTGAAAATCAGTATGATTGTCCTTCCCGTTGATTCTTCTTTTTGTTCTTCTGCAGTTTTAAGGAAACAATTTGGGTACTCTTACAGTAGTTCACTGCATTAAATGCACTTATGGACTCAAAATAGCAAGTGTAAGTATGCAATTATGCAACCTGACACATTGGTTTGACACCAAATAAAAAAAAAATAATAATAATCCACATGCAAATGTGGATATTTGGATATTTTGCTTAAACTTGCTTAAATTCTTTACAGATTCATGGGAAAAAATGATCCATTCTTGGTTTAGTAAAAAAAAAAAAAAAAAAAAGGTTGTCCTGACCCTGCGGTTGTCAATTGTGAACTAGAATGAATGAATTATTACAACAGCATGTCAAGAGGCTTTTAATATAATACTTTCAAGTTAAAGTTCAAGGTCACGAATGCTATTGGATTTGCGCCGGGATGTATCATATGGTTTAAAGCAACACTCACACCCAGCCGTGTTCACTCTCTCGTTGTGTTTGTCATGAGGTCAGGCAACAGCACGGGCTCTGCCTGAGATCCCGGCATATTCTGAGGCCAAATCCAGTTGAAAGAGCGGAACAGTTTGGAAACGCGCATACCCTGGCTGCTGATGCATAAACTCCTTTTGCAAATAAATCTCCTACAGAGATCCATTATTGGACTTGCTGGAGGACTTACCTTGGACAAGAGCTGCACCACCTGCTTGTTTATGTCTCACGTTTGCGGTTCCAGGAACAACAGTAATCGCCATGTGGACACGAGCAGGAGGAATAGATACACTGCATGTACTACAGTATACTATTTCACTTTTCCTCTGATTGAGTGAGTGAAAGAATGCCTGCATATCAAGCTCAGCTCAATTACAGTTATCAATAAAGGGAATTGTTGCTACAGCAAGTTCTCAGTGACCACCTAGTCCTATTTTATATAATCAGTGTGGAGAGCTGTTACTGACTGAAACCATATGAATGTGTTTTCATTCTTAACGTCCAGCCTGACAGGCTCTCTGCGAAGCTCTTCAAGCATGCCGAGATCGGAGAGCAAAAGTGTTCAAGTATGTTTGGTATCAAAAGCAAGAAAGTAAGAAAGTGTGAAATAAACCACACCACTCCAGCTTCCTTTGATGATCCCTCTATAATGACTGTGGAGGGCAATATGCCTAACAGATGTGTGGCCTGTACCTCAGACTCCGCTGTGGGCAACATCATCATGTTCAATCAACTCACCCTAAAGTCTTGCATTTGGAACTAGTTTCTATACGTCTTTTGTACAGATGAAGGCTCTTCATCTATTTAAAGTGTTAAAATGCCGCCTCTGGTCAGTGTAAGACATTACTATGATGTCATATTTAGTCCACCGTCGGCATCAAGATACCCGAGAAAGAAAAATTATCTCTGATCTCCGAACAACTCTACACCCAAGCAAAGATCTGCTCCTTCTTCTAGTGAGATCAGCAAACGTTAAAATATGATTTTATAACTATAGGGAAAAAAAAACAAACATTTGCAGTGACACGCTCAGTGATCGGGTAACATGGTCCAAAATGGATTCTTTTTCTTTAACAGCCTGAACATTCCGTAGTATTTTATTCCTCATATACCCCAGCAATTCACTTATAATCACAAGCGTAATTTATTAATGAGAGTTACATTGTGCTTTTTAACAGTTTGCAATAAGTCCTCTCTTTTGAAAACTTCTGTCATGATGGAAAATGTAATACTCTCTTGTGGTGGAAAACTCATCGACTGTTGCAAAGAGCTATCACTGACGACCCCTTCTGTAAATGCTAAATATAAATGTCAAATGTTAAATAAATATCGACATAAAAAAAAAAAAAAAAAAACTTTGGCATTTCAACCATTAGACATCTGTCTTAAAAATCTGTTTATTATTAGCCTTAGATTATGTTTGCTGTACAAGTCCCTGTTCACTGTACGTCTCACTACAGAAATTATATCAAATTAGAACAAGTGCATTAATATACACATCTGGAATTATCGCCAGAATTGCGTTTGTAGAAAATTATTCAATACCCTCTGACCAGTCAAAGCGGTGATATATAGCAGTTTGATAAAGCTTCTAGAACCATTTTATTCTTCCCATTGCAGGTGTGTCATCACTGTTAATCTTTCTTACCATTTTTTTCCCCCACATTCATCAAATCAGTGATCAATATCCTGAATAATAGCTGCTCTTTTGATTTTGAGCTTATGCACATTTGCACAATACCCCCGGGGCACAGCAGGTCACATTGACTCTCTTCCAGTTCCTTCATACATTCCTAGACGATTTCTTTTGGAAAATGAATAACCCTGTCGAAAGAGATAAGATCCTGTCAAATTGAGTGAAGGAGAATGAATCAGTTGGTGTATGGATGGTAGACATGTGTTCACCACATGGATTATAAATTGTTCAGTACCTGGCTGAGGACAGAGATCTCAGGCCCTTAGACCCATCCTAACTTCTGTCTCTGTTTGTCTCTCAGGGCCAAGGAATGTTGGGATATAAAATACATAATCCAAAATCCAATATATATATATATATACGGGTCACTTAGACATGTCTTCGTTTTTGATAGAAGACTCTTTATTTGTCCAAAAAAATAACATCAAATTGATCAGAAATAC
>JAOVYU010000042.1:28042472-28055678 GCA_025674565.1 Synodontis membranacea
ATTCTAACTTCTACTGTATATCCCATTCCCCTCCCACCCCGGGTTTTTTTTTTCTTTCTTTCTTTCTTTGTGCCAGCTTTACTCTTTTTTTCTGTTTTGTCTGTTTTTTTTTCCAGGTTTTTCTTTTAGGTGCCTTGACCTTCAGGAGTAGATGGTGGATGTTTAGCTTAATTTCTGACCATTTATGCAGTTCTGGGTAATGTTAAAGAGTACACAATTCAAGGATGTAATATACACAGCATTTGCTTTCCTACACTCTAAAATGACTTAAACGTAACCAAATTTGTGTCATTTATGTAGCCCAGTGCTAGCAAACACAGAACACACCCTGGATTAATCTGACCGCATATAGTTGGGCTGTGTCTTTTGGGTTGCTTTAACCTCGAAAACCGGTTCATTATGACCAGACGCAGGTCATTTTACCCAGTTTATGAGCCAGACGAGGGATCTGCATACATTTTAATTAGAAAATAGAGTGGTCACTAAAGTAATTGAAATTTTGTTGTTTGTAATAAATTTATGCTGAGACACGTTTGCATGCAACCATACGATGGCCAATGTTAAATTCTCAACTAAGCTTAAAACAAAAACAACTGGTGTGTGTGCGTAATGTCCTGAATTCTCTCCTGCTGTGGAAAACTTGCGACTGTAAAAAGAAAAGAAAAAAAAAAAAGTGCAGAGGCTCCTTCTGAGAACATTAAAAAATAAAAATGTCCTTCACCATATCCATTATTGCATGTTGTTAAATAACATCTCCTTGATAAATAACATCACTTTCTTGTTCATTTTTTAATACTCTTTATAAGTTCTTGAATGAGCGGCTTAAAAACCATTTAAGAGCAAGTTTATTCGTTCGTCTTCCAGCCGGGACTACTGTAAGAGATTCTGTTCTAGAGAATTAATCAACTCCTTTTGAGCACTCGAATTCAAGTTGACTACTTTAACAAAAGTTGTGAAATAACCCAGTAAAATGACATCCCCTGAACCCGGCAACCGCGTTATGCAAATGACCCGGAATTTTTACAGTGTAACATAATTAATAACGAAAATGTTCTACACCTGGCCCGAGCTATTTAAAAGATTATAGTCTGAACTTGTGCCCTGTGGCATTATGAAGATTTCGCCGAGTGTTCTGATTAATTCTGACATTTGCTTGCCATGAGTCATGCTATCTGGAAAGACAGTGTGGAACTCTATGTCTTACTATAAATCAGAGCAATATAACAATATGATGTAACATTCTTTCAGAGTTCTCCAGGCACAATAATGCAGTAAAAAAAAAAGGGTAGTAATATGACTGCACATTTCACATACATAGCGCATGATGATGACTTGAAACCTACCGAGTTACCGTAGTGCATTAGTTACACTTTTTTTTTTTTTTTTTTTTTAAAGCTATCTCAGGCATCTGAAATAAGTATTTAACATTTGAAGCAGAAAGAGGATTTTAAAGAACTATGTTCCAAATATTCCTAAAACTAACTCATACAATGGTGGTCATTGTTTGAAGATTAAATCGATACCACATGGAATATTATACTGCAATTGTGCTTTGTATGAGAGGTGGGAAGTGACAATAAGAAGAAGCTCTGTCAATAGCTTTCATCCAAAGAAATCAGCGGTTTGAGGTCATGGGAATTGCATATAAACCAGCTCGCTGCACTGCTTCTCTGTTGCTGTTGTGTTGCGTGTCATATTATTTCTGGACCCTTTATGCTAAGACGAGCAGGATGATATTTTTAGCAGGACTAAGAAGTCAGAGTATCTTTGGACTGCGAAATACAACATCTGCACCCACGATATATATATTCTTATACTACAGTGTTGTTCTTGAATCTTGACTGGTCAGATGGTGTTGAAGATGTTTCTATTACAGGCAGTACTTCTGAAGTTTATATTAACGCACCTGTTCATTATGTCTGTTATATAACGGAGGAAATAGATGCGGGTGCATTATTAAATAATAGACAAACAAAGCATGCAAAGTCAAACCAAGAGTCATAACCTGAGCAAGCCCAGAACTAGGCGTAAAATACATAGCATTACAACTGTAGAACCTAGACAAAGGAAGAGTTAATAGGGACACTAATCAATGGGGGGAACACAAAACAGATGATTGTGATCAAGCGGAGAAGAATAGCATGTGACAGGGTCATGTGATCTGGTGAAAATCTAAAGGGTCTGATGGGATTTGAAGTCCACTCCAAGGCATTCATATCATGGGCGAAACCTGCGCTGACATGACAGCGTTCTTGTCATTTTTGATGTGGTGATGCTTCTTGTTACTGGAATGACTCTTCTCAGTGTCAGTGCTTTGAAAAAAAAAATCAAAGGTAAAGCTGTTTCTTTAGGTTTTCCAACACAGAGGACAGAGGACTTGGGGATTTCTTAATATCATGACAATCAGCTTTTTTTTTTTTTTGTCTGATTACCAAGAGACAACAAAAGAGGGAACAACTCTCTATGATTTTTTTTTTTTTCAAAGTTTTTCATTTTTATTTTGCAAATCAAGGTCAACAGAGTTACCATATAGCTACCAAATATTATTCCTCGCCAGTCTAGGGGAAACATTTTTCCAAGAAGTATATATTTTTTGAAACAAACAAAAAAAAAATGAAAGGAGCATTTATTTATTCAAAAAAATTCAAAATTCAAATCCAACAAGGCAAAATTCCAACATGGTTCAACAAGGCCATTTTTGGATGTCCATTGAAGTTACCAAATATGGTTTCTTGCCCTATGGTTAAACATGACTATAAATGAATGAAAAGCATTAACTGTCGTTCCTTGGCTAATAAAATGTCATGTCACACCAAGCAGGTTCCGGGTTTGAACTAACTGTTTGAATGGGGTTTTTCTATGTGGAATTTGCATGTTCTCCCCGTGCCTATGTGGGTTTCCTCAGAGTGCTCTGGTTTCCTCCAACACTCCAACGACCTGCTGATTAATTCAACTGGCTACTCTAAATTGCCTATAAGTGTCAATGGCTGTCTGTCAATCTGTGTTAGTCCCATGATTGATTGGCAACCTGTCCACGATTTACCCTGCCTCTCGCCTGAAGTCAGCTGGGTTTGGCTCCAGCCCACCCACAATCCGTAAGAGATAAGCAGTATAGGAAATTAATGAAAACATGTAAGCATTGTCAAGTCCAGAAATCCAGGCCAACTTACCCCAATCACAAAGATGCTTTAATCACAGACTTCACTATAATCCCAGATATAATTATACTAATCTCAGTCTGATCCCATCCGTTCCAGACAAGGAAGAAAATTACACATACTGTAATGCTAAATTACTGCAGCGTTTGATCCATCAGTTTAGGCTGTGTGGCTCTATTTGTATGCTGTACAACAAGTAAATGCTAAAACAATGCCAGACTGTACACATTCATTAGAGCTGTTACACCAAGGTACACGGAATGAACTCAAATTTCGAAGTTTCTCAGGCTTTTGTGCTCACTGGCTCTCACAGTGTGTTGTCCAGCTGCAAGATCAAACGAAGGAGTAGGACTGATGTTAGACAAGTGCTGAAAATGCATGTCAAAACAAAGCAGTTGTGTCCTATTACACCAACTCAACATGACACGAGTTCAAAACCAAGGCCAGGAAGAGTGTTGATTTTTTTTTTTTCCATGCTGACTCGCCTTAAGGATGTTATTGATATTGCAGGTTTTACCCAAGTGTGGTGAAGTAAACAGAGCTTAGAGCGGATTTTTCTCAAGCATCTCACATGATCAAATCATGAAATTTTAACTTTGTGAACTAACGGAATCACTAGCTCAAAAGTTCACTATTCTGGTCATGACTAAATATAAGCGAGCATAAATTGAGTAACAGTATAATATTAAATATCAACTGAAATCAGTCGATTATTTCGAATGAATTGTGTAATCGTTGACATTTTCATTTAT
The DNA here is from genome assembly GCA_025674565.1 of Synodontis membranacea. NCBI lineage: Eukaryota > Metazoa > Chordata > Actinopteri > Siluriformes > Mochokidae > Synodontis > Synodontis membranacea. The sequence continues at coordinate 28,046,383 of JAOVYU010000042.1, forward strand.
TTTCATTATCGTTTATTATATCGCACTTTCTCATTTTGTCAACTTACCAACGTTAAAGACATTAATTAAGTCGTAAATTCATACTGGTTATTGTGGACGGATTAAACAAGAATTATAGCAGTTGTTCAGGCTTGTTAGATTTCTTATGGAAAGAAAAATAATTGATTTAGCTATTTAATAGAAGAGCTCATAAAATTACTCTGCACTACATTACACTGTTGAATTCTCATTTCTGGCTGCACTGATGGTGAAACTAACTTTCCCTAACTGTACGTCTACCTGACAAATCACAGGTTTGCTGTATATCAGTGTTTTCATTTTAAAACATCTTTTCTAAAGTAGCAGCTCATTCACAGGGCATTACATAATTTACTACATTACTACATAATTTAATATGCAGGCATTAATTTAACAAGCGGATGGAAAAATTTGTTGCCTTTAACAAGGAAAAACATAAAAATATTGATGGTCAAACTTTCCGTAAGAAGATGTATTATGTAGCATTTATGGAACGAGTCTCCAGTGTCAGTTCTTTGTAACAGTCATTATGTTTTTCATCTTAGAAGTCTTCAGGACAAAGGAGTTTGTGCTTGCCAGTTTCTTGTGAACATTGTGATGCAGGGGTTTAAGAGGAATAAAACATTTTGCGGAGTGCCGTTAATGACAAATAATCAACTATATGGTGTTAACAGTGACTCTGCTAAGTTAACAAAGTTGCTGTGTATAGCCAAACCAATTAAAAAATAAATCATTTCCAAGTCAATTCATATAAACTTTTCATATAATCATTGCATTAACTTTTTTTTTTTTTTTTTTTTTTTTTGCCTAAAATACAGATTTTTATGAAAACAGATTTGTGTTCCTGCTTGACCTCACCTTTCTCAATGTAACCAGCCTGTTCTGACAAATTTCATAATAATATTAATAAAAAAGTGAAATTATATTAGACTTCACGTGAATGATGTCGTAAGAGACAAGCCGTAAACAGTAGCCCCATCCTTTATTCTACTCTAAACCGATCTTCGTTGTGAGTTCCATGAGTGAGACTCATCAGCTCATTAGCAAGTCCTTCGTAGATGAGTTATGAGCAGAGACAGGGAAAACACTACAATGTGTTGTGCATGAGTACTCCAGGACAATATTAGCACATGTTGTAATGGAAAAAGCTCAGTGGTTTGGCGATGGTGGTTTTTCCCGTCGTCTCCAGTGCCAGACGTGCATGGGCTGGACTTCGTCCACACACACAGCCTCTCTGCCACCATGCTGATGTCTTATTGTACTCCAGCAAAACATAACTTTATTGTTCCTGGCCTCGGGGACTAACATTTCTCAGAAGTATTGATAGCTAAACATGACTATGTAGAATTATGTTTGACAAATCTAGACTACTTAAACAAAATCCTACGATACCAGATACAGTTTCATATCTGTATTGCGGCTAGGAGTACAATTCTCAGTAATCTTCTTTGCTGCACATATACACATCCAGGCCATAGACTTTCTTTTCTTCCGGACAGACTGTCAGACACTTTTAGTGAAGTATAGCCATAATGGTTGAGGAAAAGCTCAGTGGTTCAGTGAAGAGGTTACTCTCAGACCGCATTTCCATTGGTCCCTAAATTATCATTGGGAAACTTCTTTCTTTAGTCCTTCTAGGAAAATAAGGATGAGCCTGATGACCTTAACGTGTAATCTGAAGATGAGGTTACCCTCTTATTACTTGAAAAAGTTTGAAAAATCTGATCTCATCTCATAGGATATGGGTGTTCCTCTTTGTATCTGTCAGATATTAGCTGGCCTTTCCAGTGCTTTTGGGTTGATGGCTTGCTCAAATTGGTATCCCTGTAGTTTCTGCCCTGTGTTTATGGTTACGGAAGCAAGTTGGGTAAATAAAAGGATTAGCGCAGAGGCTGGATCTGCCTTACATCAGTCCTATACTGCTGGAAACCTGCAGCGTTTACTTCAGAGGCTCTAATCCCAGGGAAGAGATCCATCAGCTGTTCCTTCTTCACACAAGAACACACTTATAGAGACTGGCTCCATATGCACCGCCAGATCAATCTAGATAGAGCCAGATAGAACTGGAGCGATAGGTAGCACCATCGCTCAGCTCAGCACATACTCCGGCCTCATGCACTGTGATCTCCTCTCTGATTTGTTTAAAACAGCTGCAGTTTTCCAAAATCCGTTTTGAGTTGTTGGGATTATCAGTGAGCTGTATGGAAAATACATGAGCTGGAGAACAAATGGACTTTTAAAAACCACCCACTTATAAATGCTTACATGTCACTAAGATGAGTTATTCAGGCATAGTCAGGAGTTACTGAATTTGTGCATATCGATAATCCGGCCTCAGATACAGTATAACTAAGGACTTAAACCCTTCTCGGAAATTTACACAGGAGTTTAATATATAATACTTAAAACATAAAATCCGAGGCATTTTGCAGTAATGCATGATTCTGAAGTTGATTTTACACAATATTGTGCAACTGTCTGATGAATTGTTTTATCAACCAGGGCTGTTTCTTGCTATGCCGTGCAGTGGGTTGCACTGTCACCCTTACAGCAAGAAGGTCCTGGATTCGATCCTCAGGTTTGCATGTTCTCCCTGTTATTGTGGATTTCCTCATAGGTGTGGAGTGGACATGTTTGCAGGTTCTTCCCATACCTGTGGGCTCAACTGGCTACTATAAATTGGCCAAATGGCGAATGGACACCCAGCCACTGAAGTGAACAAGTCAGTGCAGACTTAGTCCCATGGCCGGATAAACTGCCTGGGTTGTGTCAAGAAGGGCCTCTGGCACCAACCCATGCCAAACATGTGGATGATGGATGATTCTGAAACAGGAGCTAACAGTAGCTCACTAAATTATGTCTAACGATGGCGCCGAAACTTAACTCATCAACCGAAAAACCGTAACTCAAAAACCAGTCAACTCAAAAACCAAAAAGCATTTGAGCTAATGGAAAGTCTCCTCCATGGTGAGGTCTCCTCTCACTTGCCTAAAAAAAAGTGAGTTCCAACTTCTCCAGTTCTAAGTGTCAGTATTGATCCTGGTGAAGTAGACTCACCGAGATAAAAATGTGCTCTTTTTTTTTTTTTTTTTTGGGGGGGGTTACATCTATTGTCTTGACTATAGAAATTTTTAGATTAAAAACACATGTAGGTACAAAGCTCATTTAAATTTCTTTTTGCAGTAATCAAATCAACGTAAATTAAAGTTAAAATTTTGTTTTTTAAGAAATGTTGAGAAGTGAATTTAGCAGCAGTTAACAGTTTAGTCAGTAAACTATAGTTTATATACTGCATAACTGATACACCAATGGTCACAATAAAAATCAAAACATAGCATGTATTACTGTTATTACCCTAAAAAAAAATTAAGTAACAAAACAATTATGGAACGTGTTGTTAAAGGAAAATTATTGATTACAGGATGGTATGGTGTAACAAATCAGGAAGCAAAGTTGATTATTTTCCAAAACTTTTATGCCTCTTATGACACAGCAATCTGCCAATGCCAATACATCCATTCATTAAACGATGGCATGCAGTTACGTTTAATGTTGTGGAACATCCACAAGGCAAGTTCTTTCCTGTTATCACTGACGTTAGAGCAGCTATAATCAGTCATCCTGTCACCAGCCTCTCGTTTTTATTTTCTCTTTCTTTAAGTTGATAAGACGAAAGAAAATACACCTAGTTTCTCTGTAACTTGACAAAGCCATCCATTCTGAAGGCTTTCCCTTATTGGAAAACTTAAAAGTTATGGTAAATGTATAGAAAATTAACCAACACCTTCTGGCCAATCAGAATAGAGAATTCGACAGCACTGTGATTTCAGCTTCTTTTTGTATTCCTCTTTTCTGCTCAGGGAAGGAAATGGATCATGGAGGGATCGAGGAGGAGAATCTAACTAATAAGATACTGATGAGAGTTGGCAGGAATGATCCAGCCTTTATAGCCACCATAAAAGCAGGGCAATCAGTAAGGAATTACAAATTGACATTATAATAAACGGCTCTTTTTAACACAGTGATGTGGTTCCGATTATTTCTGTACCACACTGCGTGATGTACTAAACATATTCTAGTTTAACTGCCATCTAAATATTCAGCCTTTATACAGTACATGGCAAAATGAGCAATCTTGAAATTTGGTCAAGTGTATGAATAATGGAACTACAGCACAAGTCATTACATGGCTATGATGGGGAAGAAAAGCACTCCGCAGGAATTAAAGCATGATACAAAACACATGGCTGAATGATGCCCCTGTTACTGTAAAGACCGTCTACTGTACTTGCAGCAAATGCAAAGTATCCACAGCTTGTCTTTTATGTCCAGATTTCCTTTTCATCCATGAAAAATCTCATAAGTTGAAAGCTACTGCAACACAGGCAAACGTTATATGAGGCACGGTGTTGTGGTGGTGGTGTTTATGGTGTTTTTGCCAAAACCAATTAAAGCCAATTCATTTGCCAAAGCCAATTAATTGGCTCACTCGAGTGAACAGGTACTTGACCCCTGTACTGTATAAAACAAAAATAATAGTAATAATGAATGCCCTCTATAGTCTCCTGGACTCTGCGTTCACTCAGCACACAAACAGCAACTCTGAGCATTCCTGCTGTCCGCCTGGGTGCTCTGTGTGTCCTTCGTCATATTTCGTCGTATTTCTTTCATCGTGAATATTTACCAAGTCTGAAAGTCAGGTTTGGAAAAACACATGAGAAGAACCCCCTAATTAAGCAACATTTCATATGATCAGTAGTCTAAGATCAGCTCACCATGGACACAGGCCTTAATTTTATACTGCATTAATAAAATATGACTGGACTGATCAATTAATGCACTGCAAAAAAAAAGAAAAAAAGGGCAAGACTGTGAAGTTCAGTACCAAATCAACTGACATGTCAAGACGTCCTATGATTAATAATGCAATTTTGTAGTAACACTTCCTTGATCGCTGATAATATTAGCCGGCTTGTCTGTTCAATCTTCACAGACAAGAATCAATCATAAGTCCATGCTTTAATGAATAAATCAGGAATAAACAGAAGAGAAGGGAAAATGATCCAAACAGCACTTTATCTTCTAAGACAGTCAGCCGTTTTGCAGAAACTAAACAAAGTCTGACTGTACACAGTGCATGACTGAAATGCTTTGAAGGTGGCTTTAGAGGATGTCTTTAAATACATTTTGCTGACACACACACAGTGGTGTGCTTAGAAACTTGGAGCGGCAAAGAAATAAACATGGTGACTCTCTGAAGGACTCTTTGGATACTTTAGCCATCTGTGTTTAGGAGCTGACTAGAGTCATTGGTGATTATAGGGAAAAAAATGAAAGAGGCATCACGTTTTCTGTTTGTGGCATTTGAAAACATGCCTCTGAACAAAATGCTATTTACACTGAGCAAAAATTTGGTTCCGCATTATGCTGAAGTCTGTAATGATTGGTCAAAAGGTGATTCGTTTTCTGTGCTGATTATATTAACACACTTGTTCTATTAGAAATTACAAAAGAACTTGTGCTCTCTATATAAAAACAATGTTTTCGGTGAAGACCTTATTTGGCATTTAATGCAGAAAGGCTCCAATGTCACAGCTTTATGATAACCCTTACTTTTACAATGCCCTAATTTTTAAGTATTTACCCGGCCTCTCTCCCTCCTAGCGTTTGTCCCTTCTTTTACGGGGTCTGCTTTACATGTTTGATTTGGCAGAGTTTTTACCCCGGATGCCCTTCCTGACACAACCCTTCCCATTTATCCGGGCTTGGGACCGGCACGCAGGAATACACCAGAGTGTGCACCCCCTTGTGGCTGGGTCTTTGTACAGCACCCGGCCTTCTCTGGACGTCTCCCATCCAAGTACTAACCAGGCCCGCCCCTGCTTAGCTTCCGAGAACAGGCGAGATCGGGCACCCCCAGTGCAGCATGGCTATATTAAGTATTTACCCGGTAAATAGATGATAACTTATAGTATATTAATGGATGCTTATCATAGGGGATAAGTAGGTCAAAAAGGAGAAAATACAGCTAAAATACAAAGAAAAATCTCCACTAAAACCCTAACCTAATCCATTAGGGAACGGTATTATTGAGAAATAATAATAATAACTATATTACTGAGAAATTTTCAACTTTATTAAGCAGGACAATACAAAGAAAATACAGCTGAAATATTACGACAAATCTCCACTATTATCCTAACCCTTACCCTAACCCTAAATTCAATTAAGGGAATTTCAACGCAAGGGTTACCTTTTTTTTTTACTTGGTAAACATTTGGTAAATTATAGAATATTACTGGATAATTACTACAGGTAAAATGTAGGTTAATACAGAGAAAATGCAGCTGAAACACTACTGGAGTAGCACTTAGATTTTTACATTTACCTTCCTACTTATTATTAGGTAATTACGTAATAGTATACTATAATTAACCATCTGTTTGCCATATATGTGCTTTACTTTCACCAACATTACTTTGTAATCATGGGACCGTAAAAGGAATTGTTACCAGCTTTAAGCAGTTAGAGATAATACTGTAACTTTATGCTTTCCGATACAGGAAAGTATTTATGACAGAAGGCATTCTCTGTAAACATGACGGTATTAGGAAGAAAGAGAGGGGCTGGTGAATTATGACAAGCGGTAACAGGAACGAACTATTTTCACAACATCACATGTGACTGTGAATGGATAAAATGCGTGATCTGTCTATCATTGATAAAAATAAATAATTAAGTACATTTGCTAAATCCATTGCTTATCTATACTGCTTATCGATCAGGGTTACGGGGATGTTAATCCCAGCTGACCCAGGAGAAAGGAGGTCTTGCCAGTCTATCACAGAGCTTTGCTGTGGTATACTGTAGAAATGTATAAAACGCTTCAGAACGTGGAAATTCATCAGGATGCATACCCATACTTAAGCAGAAATTAGAGTAAACCAGGACAAGGCAAAGCCCCTACTGCAAATGTAACATTAGGAGAAATATATCCCTTTTTTTTTTTTTTTTTTTTTTTTTTTTTTTTTTTTAAGAAATTCGCATGTACAATTGTTTGTTATATTTGAAGTATAATGGACATATTCCAAATATTATTTGGAATGTCTAGAAATGAGAAGATAGCTTTTATGACTCCCATAAGTAGAAAAAAAAAAAAAAAAAAAAGCTATTTGGAAGCTATTCTTGTTTGGGTTGCTGAGAAGTGTGCTCCAGATTGTGAGATTTCCACAGATGTTTCTGCACATGGGGATTCCTGATGCTATGCATTAAATCCAGCAAGTTTTACTGTAGGCTATGCTTAATCTAAATCTGATCCAAGAAGGACATTCACAATAACAAAAAAAAAAAAAAAAAGAACATCCAAAATATGTTTGTCCACAGTGCTCTTTGAAAGTCTGATGTCACATTTGTTTTGAGACTCGAGGCTTGAAACGGATAATGCGGGCAATATGAACACTGTGACTTGTTTACGCCTGACAATGAGTTAACGCCCTTTCTTTTGTTTTTGAGCTGAATAGTGCTTTTTATTAATTCAAGGGGCTCATATGACAGTGATACTTCTATAGTATGACCAAAGATATTTGCTTTAAGATAATTTTTTTTTCAATTGAACTACAAGGCTGATCCTAAACCAGTTCCAGCATGGTGATGCCCCTGGGCACAAACTGACATGCATATAGACATGGTTTGCCAAGGCGGGCATGAAAGATTTCAAGTGGCCTGCACAGATCCCTGACCTCAACCTCACGGACCACCTTTGGGATGAACTGGAACGCTGACTGCTCCCCGGGCCTCCTTGTCTGCCATCAGTAACCTTTTGTTCTCTTATGGCTGAATGAGCAAACGTCCAGAAAAAAAAAAAATCCAAAATCTCATGGAAATCCTTCCCAGAAGAGTGTGAGAATATTAATCGCCTAAATAATCACCTGCATGATTCCCTAAATGCACTACATATTAATGCCCATGGTTTTAGCATAGTGTATAATGACAGGAACAATGTTCTTGTACTTTTCAGGCATATGCTCAAAAATATTTCTTTCATTTGGATGGCCATTTCATCTCGAGGATTTATTCCTATAAAATGACTACTATATATATATATATTTTTTATTATAAACCTGATTATTAGACACCAAACCAAAGTGATCTAAGAAGATGGTTTAGCTACGGTTCCTAACCCCAGCCATAACCTTAACCATTTGTTTCTTGTACTTAACATTATTCAAGTTGTCTCGTGAATTCTTCTTCGTTTCCAGTCATGACATTATGTTTACTAGAGTGGCTTTGTCATTCCCGCTGACTGAATCTACATGAGTATTTCTCATCACTGCATCTTCTTCACAACACTGTTATTGTTTGATCGCAGGTGGGCGGTAGTCATCGTCTGCCTCCAGTTCTTGTTAATATCTCAGGACACTCATCTGGTGTATGGTGTAAGACCTGTAGCAAGTTTGTGTATTCCCCTGTGTGTCATGTTTTCACAGGTCTTTCGTTTTCCATGCTTAATCTACCCTGCCAAAACTTTATATCACTCCAGGCCTCTGGACGATTCTCCTTTATGAGACTGGGGGAATTTTCCAACGTCTTTACATGCAGTTCATAAACACTTCCTACCTGAACCTCCAGTTTGCTCAGTCCTGCTGGGAGAGAAACGGAGGCCCCTCATCTTAATAATGCTCTTCATATATTCCTATATCGCGCAGTGAAGAGGAACACACATCACTGAACCACGGCAATGGAAATGATATGAAGGTTTCTCATGATAACAGAGTGCCCCGAGTTATAGTGAAGCCACAGGGTTTATCATCTGTCTGTGTTCTCAAGTTCTCCACACACTATGTTTATGAACAATTGTTTTATAAGGTTTATATAAAAAAAAAAATGAAATAAACCTTTTTTTGGCTGTGAATATATATAAGGAATAAAATATGGCAGGTTAGGTGAGCAAATAATCAACAACAACAGTGTGGTTTCGTGCAAAGCGGCATATTACACTGTATATAATATTCCATAGTATTACTTCCAAAAGTGCTTTGTTCTTCTTATACCACAGAAGTTTGACAATTATTGGATTATTAATTATTTTTTTTTAAAAAAGGACGTCACATGTGTAACATGTTTTTCTTTATGATATTTGACATTTACGACATTTCGGTAGTTGAGTATAGTTTTACTGAACAAAAATATAAACGTAAAACGTTCGGTTTTGCTCCCATTTTGCATGAGCTGAACTCAAAGATCTGAAACATTTTCTACATACACAAAAGACCCATTAC
>JAOVYU010000042.1:28057917-28083214 GCA_025674565.1 Synodontis membranacea
CACTGTCTCGATCAACTTTTTAATGAATATACTGTATTTGAAAAAAACGCGATAGAGTGAAGCCGCGAAATTCGAACTGCGATGTGGCGAGGGTCGACTGTATTTATTTACTGTACTTTTTTTATTGCTTAAATTAGGTTACAGACCAATCTACTTTTATAGTTATTTTTTCAGTTATTGAGGTTTGGATTGGATTCAAGTCAAATTAGCCAATAACTATAAGAACGCAATGATTAATAACTTTGATTAAGCATCGAAATTAAGGAAAACATCACAGACCCACTGGCTACGCTTCACAGCACTCAAGGTGTCACCATACCCCCCTTTGAATACCAATGTCATAGGTGATGCCTATGACAAGCCTCATAAGACACATAACATACTGTATATTTTTTTCTATTTTTTTTTTTTTTACATTAACAGCCATATTGTACCTGAACTGTCCCCAGTGAAATACCCAAATAAATTAAAACTGCTTTTTGAAAGATTTTGTGCTTTGTGAGATTAGGAGTCTTTCTGGTAGCAAATGCTCTTTAGGTACCCATATGTGTCTCCTTGCTAGCTTTATTTATAAATACTCCTAGAACCTTATTAAGAGTTACAAGTCACTGGTATATACTCTAGGTAAAGTGAGATTGCACATTAATAACTAATAAAAAGTTATAAGACACCATTACAGACAGTAAGTAAAGTGGTATGATTTTATAGCTTCTATAGAACATTACATTAATAACCACAAAAGACAGACAATTGCAATTTTTTCACTATTTATTTGCCAACATATTTTTGGACAGAGTTTTAACTTAAGACACTTCCTAGCGCGTTAAACCAAGTAACACTTCAATTTCCACATTCTTCACCAGTGTCTTCTTCATTACTGTTACTATATTGTAATAGTAGAAAAGTTGGTTATTTTGTTTATTTGGTTATTAAATTGATACATATGGGTACCTAAAGAGCATTTGGTGAATTTACAATGTTTCTCATAAGTCTTCATAACAAAGATGTTATTCCAACATTGCTATTATCAAAAGGCAAAAGAAGCTTTATAATGCCTTGTGACACTTTAAGGTGTAATGGCTTATAAAATAACATTATACCGCTTTATGTGTGCAGACATGCCTATGTATAAATAATTATGTAGTCTAATGTCAATCATTATAAGGCTTTATGAATACTTTATAAGTGTTTATGACCGAGTTTATAATGCTTTATGGATACCAGGTTCATAGAAAGTGTCAGCGTTTTATTATCTAACCTCTGGTCACCATGTCTGTGAATATTCTTAATCAATCCGTTTTGTGTTTCCAGCCTGTCCTTTATCTTGATGCCATTAGCCAAGTAGTTTGCTACATTTCAATACATCTTTTGCTTGCCTGACTCAGTAATGATGTTAACAAGATCTTACACAGCTTAATGCAATTGGCATACAAATAACTGAGCCGCTAGGAATTCTGGGAAAGTTGGCAAGGCATCACGACATGCTTTTGTGATACATGGACAGAAGTTTAAAACTTCTGAATGTCAGAATGTCAAAGTGATGGGGAATTAAAGGCACAGTGCTGCAGACCTTACCACACCCTTTCATTCGGATGAAAAAAAAAAACAGATCGATAAGATCAGGAAGTTTAAACACCCCCAAGATCAGCAAGTTTAAACACCCCCAGGAGCCAAAACAAAAAATAATTTACTTCTTTAAAAATCTCAGGCAGTTGTATACACTCACCCTTTGATCCATGATGACAATCATAATAGTCTTTTTTTTAAAAATGCTTTTAACTCTGTGCATTTCCGGAACTAGTTTAAGATTCTGTCATGGTGACGTTGCACAGGAGTTTGGCTTCATGGGCATGACTGAAACTAAAGACCAGGTCTCCTGCTTCTTTAAAGCTCCATAACTCAGCTCTGACATGTTTGAGCTCGGCTGTTCATTAGAGTACCAAAGCGCTCCCGAAAGGGAGGTTGGTCTCTTATCTCTAAACGACCCCCCTCCAACATCTCACCCTGAAGCTAAATCTTTTCCTATAAACACACAGAGTGATATAAGGTCCAAACAGACTGGGTACACGGCCGCTGGTGGTTAGGTCAGTGCCTGAGAGTGGTTCATGTGTCAGTACACAGCGATCGACTCCAGATGCTGAAAGATCTATGGCTGCTTAACAGTGGCTCTGTAATGTGAACATGTCGGATGAGAGCTCGCAGAGAGAGAGAGAGAGTGAATGAGAGAAGAGAGAGAGAGAGAGAGAGAGAGAGAGAGAGAGAGAGAGAGAGAGAGAGAGAGAGTTGTGCCTCTTCTCTTGAAATGGAGGTCTGGGCGTCACTGTAATTACCGTCTCCATTCACGGTCTGAAGACCTGCTTGAATCCTGTCCTGATTGTAGTCCCATTATTACAACTGTAAAATGATTACAAAGCACACAAAAGCTTTCATAGTTGACAATGTAAGATATATACTCCAGTATTTTTCAACCTGACAGGAGTATCTGAACCGTTGGCACTGTTTGCATTTTGCATGTTCTCATTGTGTCCAAGGGGGAAACCTCCTGAAAACCTGATAGTAGGTGGATTGATGGCTCTAAATTGCCCCTAGGTGTGAATGATTGTGTCAGTGTGCATGTGCATGATGCCCTCTGATGGATTGTGGGCCAATCCAGAGTGTATTTCTGTATCACCTGCAGTGTTCCTGGGATTGGCTCCAGATCCACTAAAACCCAGTTACAGAAGATCAATCAATCAATCAATCAATCAATCAATAAATGACTTACACTTTCCCGAAGGCTTGTGGTATCCGTACATGCCCAGAATTTTACTGCGTTGGTTAATGCATAACTACAAAGGCTGCACTCTGAAAAAAATAGTATTATCTTATCTCCAAGAGGACCTTAATTTACTGGTACCTTCACGATTCATAAAAGCATTCTGCAACATTTCGCATTTGCATAAATATTCACTGACTGCCCCAACATCTGCCCTAAAGACCTCCATTACACATTATTCCGTAAGTGTTAATAGAGTAACTCCTTTCTTTCTTTCATTTTCCTCCCAGCAAAATTGTTCAAATTGCCCAGCACCAACCACTATGCAATACATTACAGATTAGATCACAAAACACTGGATTCCTTTAATGTACCATGTGCATCTAGCAGTCATTATCCAGACTGGGAGAAATTCCAAGTAGTTAAATATTCATTTCTGTGAGCATCCGATTTGTAGTAAAGGAAGTCGGGGATGACTAAAGAAGTTTATGTACAGTATGTTTATTCGTTCATTTTCAGTAGCTGCTGTCAGCCGGTTTTAGACTGTGCCATTCCAGTGTTCCTGTAAGATTATTAGTTGTAACAGTGTAGGAGATGATCCCAATAATAATAAAAAAAAAAACAATTGGCCACATTCTATAATGCAAATTATATATGCATTTTCTCCATGCCAGATTATATGATCAAGATACAGACAATAGGGGAAATGAAGTTATATAAAACATAAACATTATTCAATGTCAGCTTCTTATATGCAGTTGTTTTTTTTTGTGGTTTTCTCCTGGTCAGGTCAGCATGTCTTGGGAATGCTGGGAACGAGGCAGGAATTAGTCCTATATGAACAAGATTATCACTGGCTCATTGTATATTTATAGCTGGGACTCCAAATTCCAAGGCTTGTTCAGGAAAAAATATTGATAACCTTTCCAATGGCAAACTCAAGCTATTCAATCTTACAATATAGTCACGTCCGGCCCATTAAACTGATGTATTATATTATCATATTATCAATATTATTGAACACATGCACTTCCCAGTGGCAGATAATCACTTCTGAGCTCATGGCTGTTAAGTGAATAGTACAGTGAATAAGACCGCGAACATTTGAGGATAATTTCCATTAAAAGAAAGCTTATTGGACCTCATATTGCTGCATCTGCTTTTCTTTCGAAAGATTATCCCTTGTTTTTTCCTCTTTTAATCGTGCTGTGTTCTGTGCTCTCTGTTTGTGTAGAGTAATTGCATGGCTGTCTGTAGGCAGGGCAAGTGTGTAATCAGTAGTTAAGCACAGTGAGAACGCAGCGCAGTCATAATGAGGGGAGGAAGCACGAGACTAATTGGGCCATAGCAAGCTAGCGTCTCATCAGTCTGGCCTTTATGATGTATGGGTGGAGTGGACCGGAGCCAGTCAGCCCACCACTTCAGAGTGCACAGCAATACAAATAACACTGCACTGATGAGATTAAGCAATTCAAGATGTGTGTGTGTTCATTTAAGGCACACAGAGAGGCAGTTTGTTCCACCAACTGCCCCTGCTGACGTGCGACCTCCGCACACCACTGAGTACACAACCACACACTAGATTTGTCCGCAGTAAACAAAACTCAACTTTTCCCTTTGTTGTCTTGTGTGCCACGCTGCAGTAAATATACTGAATGATTTCCTGTAAAGTCAGAGCGTGTGGGAAAAAAAAAAAAAAAAACGCAAAGGGCACAGGATATTGTAAAAGACGGTCTCCGAAAACAAAGAAAAGAAACAATGCTCTCTTCCACATTCTGTGTGAATCTTTACATACACAGACCAGAGGGAATAGAAATTCAAAGACAAGCTGAAGGATGTGTTGTGGTCCCAGCCTTTGAACCAAGCAGGAAAAAGAAAAAAAAATCACACTGAAGTTAAAAAACAAAAGAGACATAAAAAGTTTTTTTAAAAGTGTCCATTTTCTTAGCCAGCACATGACGGGTCATGGGAACCTGGTCTAAAAGCTAACTCCTAATTTACTCTTAATGTTAATGTCCCCACTCATATCACTATAAGCTTATAGGCTGCATTTCCGGCATCCACTTCAGTGTTTTTGCTCTTAATAAATGTCCTAAGGCAGAGGTTATTTTGTGTTTTGTGATAATTGCTGACACAATGCTAGGACTGATTTCTGTCTAACCCAGACTGTAGATTCATCCAACAATATCAGTAACAGTTGTGTCAGGTCATTACACACAGTTTAGTGAAACACCACACAGTGTATTTTTTATCCCACTTCCATGGCATATCAGTAGAGAATGTGCAAACAAAATACGGTCGCAGGTGTAATGGATGTTTACTCTACTAAAAGTACAAAGGCGAATAAAATTACAGTTTACAAAAAAGTACAAATTACACAGAAGACCAAATTATGATGCTGTCTGGAAAACAAAACAAAACAAAAAAAACCCCTCTACAACTGTGCATTCATGCAATTGTTAAATCATGTGGCATGGTAGCAGTGCAATGCATAACATCAGACAGATACAGGTCAAGAGGTTCAGTTAATATTCATATCATCAGAATATAGGGAAAATGTGCTCTCAGTGCCTTTCACCACAGCACGGCTGTTGGCACTCTGGTTCGAGTATTTCAGAAACTGCTGATCTCCTGGTATTTTCACACACAACACTCTATAAAGTTTACACAGAATGGTGAAAAAAAAAAAAAACTAGAACATCTGGTAACTGGAAGTTCTGTGAGCAGAAAGGCCTTGTTGATGAGAGAAGTCAACAATGAGACTTCTTTTGAGCTGACAGGGACTCTATGTTAACTCAGATAACCTTTGAGTTAACATACCTTGGAGTCTTTACAACCACGGTGCGCAGAAATGCATCAGGTGTCACTGTAATGCATAACTCGTACATAGTTTGATAGAAAAGACCTATAAAGACAGTACTAAAGTGTGTGCACGTGGGTGTGTGTGTGTGTGTGTGTGTGTGTGTGTGTGTGTGTGTGTGTGCATGCACTTGGGGAGAACCAAGGATACAGAATGCATTTATCACAGTGCATTCAGGATTCATTCTTCAGCTCCAGTCCCAGAGGTGAGTGGTAGCGGTGTTGTGCTGATAACACACACACACACACACACATATATATATATACACAGAGGTTCCAGAGAGAAGACACAATTATCATCACAATATGGGCACAAGAGATTACAGCCCTGACCGAAATGATCTCATCCACCTTCCACCGCAATGTTCACGGAATAGTTCAGCAATGCATTTAAAACACTTCCACCTTTTCTCTCAGCAATAACATCTCATAACTTTCCTATAATCAGATAACATATATGCCCAGCATATTAGCCCAAGGTTACCGGAATTACTGTTATGCTTCTGTAAAACATGCAAAATACTGTATATCATATACTGTACAATCCGTGCACAATTCATGAATAGATCACCTCTGAAATGCAAATGTGATGTTTATTTTCCTTCAGAATGAAGCATAAAATGTGTAAACAGCTGAAAGGACAGTTTTAAATGTGTAGCACTCAGGGAATATGAAAAATCATTACCTGAAAAATATGCTAGTGTGCTGGGATGATAATGCAATACCACTGTCTGTATCTGTTTATTGCTCCAAATATTCCTATCCGTGTCTGTACCCGGATTTGCCCCTGATGTGGGAGTGGCCTATCTATCTATCTATCTATCTATCTATCTATCTATCTATCTATCTATCTATCTATGTGTTTATTTATTTATTTATTTATTTATTTATTATATCTTTACATGGGATCATTGACTGTATAAAAAACGGACAGCGCATCATCGCAAGTGAATCCACCACAGGTCTAGCGCCCCTGCTGGCTGGCTGCAGTACACTTTTTCGCCCCATCCATCCCCGTGTGTTTCAAGGACAAAACAGCCCATATTCCGTGCCACTTTTCTCAAATAAACTGTCTTACTGTCTACAGTTTCTAATTCAAACAGTTGATATCCGCATCTTTTCTTTTTTTTCTTTTTTTTATTTTCCCCCAACGTGTTTTTAAATCATTATTCTACTATGTAGGTAAGAAGGCGTGTCACTTGACTGACAGCCTTCCTGTGATAGATAGGTTAACTTCACCGCAAATATTTACTGCATTTACTTACTTACTTATTTGAACTTGAGTGGACATAAAAACGTTTGAAACATCAAGGGGCTTCATATTAAAAGGTCAGTGTACTGTAATTGCACTAGCTACCTAGCCATAAAGCAAGCACTCATGTCCACATTAACAAACGTGGTCTTTCTCCGTCCTGCAAACTTCACATCTAACCCCTCGTACACATGAATGTTACAAAGTAATGCACAACCCCCCCCCAACTGTATCTGCCGCTGCAACCAGCAAGACTGATTAGAAGGGAAAAAAAAAAAAAAAGACAAGTGAGGGCATTATGTGAAGTGAGTAGTAGAAGCAGTGTATAAAATAAACGAGTAATATGTAAATACTACCTAAAGAGTATATACTAATGACTGCTTGCAAACCTGCCCACAGCACTCGCACCGCACAGACGATAATGCAGCTCCTATTATCTTATTGAACCTGACAGCTGAGGAGAAGCGTTATAATTTATTTAGTCGTAACGCGTACCTGGCTTCCACTGACAGCCACTAATATAAACAATTTAGCTCAACGCATACCGTATTCCGTCTCATCATACCGTGGAACGCTGCTCTGCTAGTGTTATCTAGTTCACTGAAAGGCAAGCTAAAAGAACGAAATACACAAAAACAACGAGAAGCGTGTGTTTGCTTCCGAAGGCTAGAATGAAGCCCTGTTATACTTTTGGTACTCCGGCACTGCGGCACAAGCCGCGGTACGAAATCGGAGCATAAATAAGTCTTTATTCCTTCAACAGAGCTTGCCTTTTACTCTTTTAACAAGGCTCTGTGAAATATAGCAAACCAACTAGTGTTGGTTCGCTAGCTTAAAGACTTGCCCTTATCAAATGTGAGACTTTTTTAACCGTTAGTCGCTTTCATATGTATTATGGTGCCTCTTAGTCTCGTAATACCGCCATAATAAAGCATTGATAATAGCATTAGCATAAGGTTGCTGTATATCCTAAAAAGATCCCAAAATGTCAGCTCACTGTTTCTGTTTGCTGCTCGTGTGTAACATGTTTTTGGGACCACAGGCTCGAATTCTCCTTGAATGCGTGTTGCCTTGTTACTCGCTCCTGTCAGATTAAGCCTGGTGGTGGGCTATGGAGAACGACTCTTCTACAAGTAGCTTGAAATAGAATATTTCTACCAGTGCTTGCTTGTAAACCCACAAATGCCAAACTCTTACGTCTAGCCGAAAAGAGACAAGGCAAGTGATTAAATGTAACAGACATGACAATCCTACCAAGCTAAGAATGGACTAAAAATTTGCAGACGTGCAAATGGAAGATAAGCACAAACCCACATTCCCGTAAATCGTAACGTCCTCGAAGGTCCTAAGAGCTCGCCTTCTAGTTTTAAAGTGGAATTAAAACTAAACACATGGTTGTCTTTCATCTCTTTATTAAGCGTGGTCTTGACCTGTAGCCAGGCAGGATGACCTCACCACCGAAAAAACCTGTTTGAAATCACTGTTCGAGCTTCACATTGGCCACGCTCATGAGCTCCACCACTGTCATGCCATTGCTTCCATCTGAAAATGATCTGCCGCCCTGTTTTCATTACTGTCACATCATTGTCTTCGAAATAAGACAGAAACCAAAGATTCTGACTGTTTATTTGGCCGTTTGCATTCACACGGTCTCGTGTTTGTCAGTCTGATAGACAGAATTGTCTATATGTTTACAGTGTCGAAGGCCCAAACAGTTCATTTTAGTGAGTATTCAGCAGTATGGTTTTGCGAACGGAATCAGACGAGTGGTCAAACGTTTTTAGATGGATATACACACACAATTTGCGCGGTGACCAAAACAGGAACTGGAAATTAAAAGCATATTTCAAACATGTTTATGATGTATGATTCAGTGTGGGCTCGTGTATATTTTGCTTGTGCCGAGTGGAAGCATTCATGGCCTTGGGTTATGGAAAAAGAGATTATGTTGTTGAAGGCTGTCAAAATATTATCAGTACGACCAATGCAAATATTATTCCCCACGTTCTCCGTTTCTAGCTTTACGTCCGTCAGCTGACATACCTACTGTGTGGAACTGCTGCCCACACAAAAGCCATTTCAAATGGACAAATAGACCAGAGCTCACATTTAGTAACGAACCAGGCACCAGGGAGATTGTTTGGCCACCAGACAGTGTTATAACCAGTTTGACATATTACATGCTTTTCGGTCTAACACCCGAAGTGTTTGACTGTTCTTGAGGGCTTAGCCTTTCCGTTGGCTATTATTTCTGAAAGGCTGCATGGCTGTCCGGAGATTTCCTGAGATCTTTCTGTCTTGAAGCTCAACACTTCTTTATCTTGAGTGTCTTTCTCCCATGCCGTGGCGTTTGTAAACACGCAGTCATTCACAGCCGAGAGGTTTTCAGGGAAGACTTTATACTCTATCATGGTCGTTCTTATAGCTGCTCTGTACAAAATAAATGTGTGTAGCACGTCGTGTCAAGATACCGTATACACACACGAAACATCTTCATCACCTTCGTGTTCTTGGCTGGCTTCATGCACTGTATTTACGCGGAAAAAACAAAATGCCCAATTGGTGACCCAATTGGTGAAAATAAAAAACAAAGATTAATCTACCCTAACCCCTAACCCCCATAATACATATTTATTTCTTACTAGTACAATTTGCACTGTCTGAAAAAAGTTCGTTAGTTATCTGTTTAACCATCTTGAGCAATGACCCATAAGTTCAAAACACATTAACAAACCAAAAAACGCAACAGCCGAAACTGAAAGAACATCACTACAAAGGTAAAAAAAAAACAAGCACACAAAAGCGAATTCAGTACCACATCAGTGTTAAGTAAAAATGATGAGGCTAGGTCCTTATTGAGCCTCGCGTACCCATTTCTGATTGGCTACAATATGCCTTATATGAGCTGGAGGATGTTTACATTAAGAGGTAACAGTGGGGCTCGCTAAATGAATCTACTGATGCTTTTATTCATGATTATTCTATCAAGGGCATTATATGATGTTATTTTAGCTATGCTTTCAACTTTGCACAGCATGAATACTTTGTGTTTACTGTGAAAACCTGCCTAAAGGAATCTCGGTTATTCAGAAGAAAGGATTATTCCTCACTATGATAATAATATAACTCCATATTAAATGATTTTCCCTAGGCTAACTACTGTAGATAAGAGACTGAAAAGGAGCAATTCGTTTCCATTGTTATAAGTCAAAGGACATGGTGGTTACAGGTAGTGCAGCGGTTATTCCTGTCACTTCAAAGCAAGAAGGCTCCGGGTACGAACCTGCTGGCTAACTGGCGACTTTCCTCTGGGTGCTCTGGTTTCCTCCAACAACATCCCAACGACATGTAGATTGGGTCAACTGGCTACTAGAAATTTCCCACAAGTGTAAATGTGAGGGTGGGTGGTTGTTCTTCTCCAGGTTAGCCCTGAGATTGATTGGGTACCTGCCCAAAGCCAGTGGGATTAGCTCCAGCATCCCTGCGACCCTTAATGGATAAGCAGTATAGATCATGGACGGATGGATGTAACAGTATTGTAACACGCAGCGTCCAATCAGAAAACTGAGATCGCACTATCCGGTAAGGCCCTACCCTTTCTTGTCGATGTATTTTTTTTAATTTGCTCTTGTGTTTTATGATGTGTTTGGTTTGGAAAATGCGTTTACGGACCACCATAACTCTGTTCACCGACTCCGCAGCAACCCAGTGCGCTCACTATGAATAAGCTCTAAGCATATGTCACACAGGCAGTGCCTTGACAAAACAAGTAAGGTGTAATATTTTATTTTATTTGAAAGTTACAATCCGTTTTGGGAGCCTGCCTGACAGTGGCAATGAACCAAGTGTTTAAAAAAAAAAAAAAAAAAAGGTGCAGTGAGCCATTTCACTGTAGGACAGCAATGTATAAACACAAAAAGCTGGAATTCTATTTAGGGACTTGAATGTGGTTTCATAAATACTCCATCAATCCACATCGTGTTTTAACGCAAGGTGTGGTTTTATGGTATTCTACAGGGAGTGCAGTCCAAGATTATGAGTCAGTCAAAAAAAATGTTTCACTTTTATGTCAGATATTCCTGTAATGTTACTGGCTATGATCGACCTTCATCTCCTGAGCACAGCATTGGCCAGATTCAGAAATAGGAGCATAAATGTACAATCATTACTGAGAATTTACTGCTGTAAGTACAATTAAAGTTTCATTTATCCAATTAAAGTTCATTCAGTTGCACACGGAACAGCTCCGTAAATCATGACATCGCTACAGAACACATGACTGAACTCAACATGTGTCATATTTAAAAGCAGTATTAGTATCCACGATGGGCCGAGATATATTCCGATATAAAGCAGATAATGACAAATGTTTGCTTTAGTTTAGAATGGCACAGTGAGAATTGCAACACAGTCTACAACAGATCTACAGGAAATTCGCATATCACCAGAATCCAACTGCACACCTTTGAGAGATTTTTGGACATGCTAGACCTCGCCCTTCACCAACATTATCAAAGCAAGAAGCAACCGATTATCTTTTGCAAGAATCTTGTTCATCCTGTCAGTACAGTTCCAGTGACATGAAAAAAATCGACGCACAATGCCACTTTTATAGAGGCTTGCAGTGGCCACTTTAAGGCGGCGCAGTGTATTTCAGTAATGATGGAAGATGTTCTAAGCTTACCGATGAAGGAAAATGCCAAAAATGCAAAATGTCATGCTTTCCTAGAAACAATTTGCATTTTTTGGCATTTTCCTTCATCGGCTTCTTTTACTAAATTTATATACATTATAGGTATAAATATATACACGTCACCCCCCCCCCCCACACACACACACACACACACACACACACACAGTATTTCAGTGTACCAGTGACTAAGCCCACTTTCACTGCCGCTGTCATTGTTGTCACATCACAGCAGGAAGAAAGTAAAGGAAAAAGAAAGAAAGCAGGAGAAGAAGTGAGAGAGTGAGTGAGACAGACAGAGAGAAAAGAAAGAGAGAGGGAAATTTCATTAATATGCAGGGCATGGCTCTGTCCCATTAGAATTCAGACAGTTAAACTGGCCTCCACACTCCTGCCTGTACACTAAAAATAAATGACTGAATCTACGGCGCATTTATTGCAGTTACACACACACGCACGCACACACACACACACACACACACACACACACACACTGTTTACAAATAATCCAGACATTCACGCAATATGAATTCTGAATTAAGACCAATAACTATGTGCATGCAATCGATATGAAATGAAGTAAAAAAAAAAAAAAATTATTGGAATGATTAAAAAAAATAAAACATTACTAACAAACTCACATTGCAGAGGAGAGCTTCTGTACGTATTTTCTCATATACTGTAATTCTCTTAGCAGAATGGCTCTCAGGAGGGTCATTTGTAAGTCACCGGTTGCAGGAGCAATTCAGCATGGCTTCCTCGGCGAGGCTTAATGCAGCACTGTACCTGATTTAATAGATTTGCAAGAAACTGAAACAACATCTTTTTCCCGCCCTTTTAGTGCGGTGCCCTCTCTAATCATTTCCTGTTTTAACTATTCGCTTATTGGCAAAGCAGCACTCCGTCCTTCTCTCTCTCTCTCTCTCTCTCTCTCTACTCTCTGCACTTTTAAATCTCAGAACTGTTTTTGGTTGTTGTCTCTTCTAGCCGTGTCAGACTGATCTTAAGATTCAGGGCACAATTCAGCTCACTCGTCTCTCCCACACCACATCATTACCTCCAACACCTGCTGGTAATGTCGAGCCCCTGCACGCCCTATCGAACCAGGTCTTTCTCTCCGTCTCTCTGTCTTTGTTTGGTGCTGTCTCTCTCCTATTGTTTACTCTATACATCTTTTATTAGATCCGCAGTGTTAACCTAAGTCTGCATGTGTGTGAAGTACATTAATTCTCTTATAGTGAAAAAAAAAAAAAAAAGATTACTACAAAACATATAGCTCGCATCAAGGATATTTGACTCTTGTACCTAATCAGCTTTAATATCAACACGAGCGCAATTTGACAGTGTGAGCATTTGATGACTGCAACAATTCCACTTCCTTGTGCTGTCACGTTCTCGATTGGTCGGTGTTTGTTAATTTTTTTATAACAGCCTGGCTCGGACAATAGCCTGGCCACAGATTTATATTAATGTCCTGATATGTCCTAATACTTTATTATTTCAATAGAAACAGACAATTCCAAAAGCTTATTTGTGAATAGTTAACATAACACACATACTGTACAGTAGCTCATACACCACAGCTCATTGCATTATTACATTCGTTATTTCACAGTTACTACGGTGGTAAGTACCGAGTGTGTAGTTATTCTGTAGGATTCTTTGAAGAGATGTTTATTTCACTTTCTCCAGTCTTATCGCTTTGAAGCACAGCTTAGCGAAAGCTCTCTCTTTGATTGCCGTGACCTCTCAGTACTGTACCATCTAAATCTGCATTCTTTTGGCTTCTTAATGCCAAGAGAAAGAGAAACTGAAGAGGGGGAAACAACTGTTTATATCTTTTAATAATAATAAGTTACATTTATATAGTGCCTTTCACAAACCCAAGGTCGCTTTACATAGCAAGGGAGGGGGAAAGAAACGTGTTAAACAACCACATATTATATATATATATATATATACACACACACACACACACACACACAATATGCGGTTGTTTAACACGTTAACAGATAGCTTTGGCAAATTGATGCGCTGTAAGATGAATAAAACACTGCCCTTCTTTTGGAAAATGATCGATTTTGGGATCATATCACTTCACCACCACACTAGCCT
This sequence comes from Synodontis membranacea, assembly GCA_025674565.1. Lineage (NCBI taxonomy): Eukaryota > Metazoa > Chordata > Actinopteri > Siluriformes > Mochokidae > Synodontis > Synodontis membranacea. The sequence goes on from JAOVYU010000042.1 coordinate 28,071,589, forward strand.
GGCACTGATTATTTTCCTCTAACAGCAAACACAGTGATGTATTTATTCCTTACTCAAGACAGCGCTGACTTTTACCCATGCTGTAGATTCCACTTTAGATTTTAGTCTAGCCACCTCTTGCTCAAGGCTGGAAAGATTCCAAAAACGATTGGAAGGATAACGCCACTTCCATGCTGGAAATGGTGGCGGCATGTGAAGCAACAGTTTCACTGATAGCTAAGAGGACAGATTGGACTGGGGCTACGGCAGAATTGAGAGATATGGTAAGTTCGCTTGTCATATCTTTACGTAGTTTTTCAAGCTCGCCGACTAGCAACATGTTAGCTGCTGCGGTAGCAATTTGGCTCGAAGCTTTTGCTGGCAGGTTTTCAGAGCGACCTCCTTGGGTTTTACTCATTGTAACTGAAAAGAAACCACAACGGTACTCACAAAAAAAGAGCAATACGTGCCAAAAGGTTGGGTGTTAAAAGTAAAAAAAAGCAGAAAGGTATCGAGGGGCAAGAAACCACGCGTCTAATCACTCCGTCGCCATAACCCAACGCTGACTTTTAACGTCATTCTCATACAGATGAATTGTGTTATCACACTCTGTACTGATGGATAACAGAGCAAATATTTCCTCTATATACATGTACTGTATTTTCCTAGTGGAATTTCTCGTGCACCACACCTTATTCATAAGGGAGCACGTATTGCTGGGCCAGAAAAATGGAAACAGAAGCCAGAAACTAGGTCCACGTGCTTTTTGACTTGCTGCTACGGGAATCATGGGCTGGGGGTCAATTACAGTATGTACTGTAGGCTGTGATAAAGCATGTAGTGAATTAACAGATTATATGTCTTCCAGTTCAATAGTCTTTCATTACACAATAGTCTTTCATTACATTTCTGGTAGATAAATAAAATTAAAAAAAGGAACTCTTTTTTATCAAATCAAATCAAATCAAATCACTTTTATTGTCACATCACATTACTGGTACACTGGTACAGTACATGTGAGTGAAATTCTTGTGTGCAAGCTTCACAAGCAATAGTGGTGTACAAATATAAGAAATAAGGAAATATATAAAGAATAAAATATTAGAATAAAGAAATATTAGAAATAAATGTGCAATGAATGGTATGAATATATATACAAAATATAAGAGTGAATAAATATTAAATATATGAATACCAAATATATATATACAGTACATATGCATACATGTGTGTATGTGTGTATCTACAGTATATATATATATAACATATACAGAAAGTCTGCAGATAAATATTGTGCAAAAATGGCATTTATGTGCAATATGTAGTGCATAAAGTGTCATTGTTCGATAAAGTGACAGTGAAGTGACTATGAAGTGTCTATGAAGTGTGTGAAGTGTCTACGAAGTGTTACTGTATGAATGTACATCTTGTGCATCATTTGTTGGGTTTACATACAATTTTCCTTTTGATAAGTTTTAACCACCCCTCTAAAACCGGTGAAATTTTTAATCTTTTTTTCTTAGTCTGATTGAGGTGTTGATATGAAACACGCTCTTCATTTCAGGCTTCTAAACGGATTATAATTGGAATATTTCTCCTGTTTTAACCTAGCTGGTAATTGTTTTACTCATTCTGATTGGAGAGCTGTTCAGGGCCTTGGTGGAAGAACTTTGAGACCAAAGGGCATAGAGTAGAGTAGAGTAGAGTAGAGTAGAGTAGAGTAGAGTAGAGTAGAGTAGAGTAGAGTAGCGGTACTCTAAATTATGGCACTGCTAAAAACACAAGTGTGCGTTTGATCTCTTAACCCTACTTCCTGTTGTAGAACCGAAAAGGATCAGCTCCCCATTCTAAATCTCCATCCCTTTAAAGAATTCTCCCATATCCTGTCTCAGGGAGTTCATGTATACTACTTCCATCTCCGGCTTCCTTCCTGGGCTTTTTACAACATAACCTTAGTTAACATTGCTCGTGTCAAGACCATTTGATCATTTGAAGCTTCTTGTTGCCGGTTTTATGCACGACACGTATTCATAAAACAAGTACAACTGCAGTGCTCATTTGTAAAAACGTTAATATTGCAAATATTACCCTGTACAAAATATGATAAATTGAGCTGCCTGGATATTTTTATGCATCGGTATTATGTATAACTCACAGAGTTTCTTAGACATCTCGGTCCTGGGTAACTACTTTATTTTCAGAGTAAATGCTGCTGTTTCAGGAATGGCTGCATGGCCGTCCTACATGCTGTCTGCTGTAAGTGGGTATTGAGTTGCGTGGAGTGGCAAGCCTGAGCTTGTGTCGGAGCTTTAAAAGATGATTCAGCTTTCTGCCAGACGCGTTAGCTTAAATCAGCTGGGATTCCGATCACAAGCTTCTCGGCTTCAACATGGCACAGAGCTTAGAGTACCGCAGCCCAGTGCTGCTGCATCTCTCACAGAAGGAACTTTCATTAAATACCTGAAGCCAAAAACAGGCTGGGTGCCTTTATTATACTTTTATTTCAGGTTCTGGCAGCAGGTTGATAATGCAAACAATGTAGATCACTTTTTTTTTTTTTTTTTTTGGCTGGTAGGTTTCATGGCTAATGCTTTTTATGGCGGCTGACTGGTATGAAAAGGCACAGGATGAGACCCTTGCCAACACATGATAATGTGCAAATTCCTCAAGGCAATTTAGCTCTCAACTGGGCTGGATAATATGATATGAATAATAGAGTGTTGCAGAAATATCTCTGTCCTGCAAAACTTTCACAACACAGGAGTGCTCAGCATGTAGTCAAGAAAACTTGGTATTAGTACTAAGTCCAGAAATGTGCATGCTTAGGTTTTAACTAACTACATTTGACAGATCATAAACGGTCATTGGGACCAATTATGATATGATATCAAATAGGAACTGCTTTAAAAGGTAGAAGACAGAGTTTCAGCCTTAAGAGAGTTTTACTAAATGCTTTACTAAGAGTTATCGGGCTGCCCTTGAGCAAATCTGCCCAGCCACCACCCCATCATTTTCTATCAAGCTGTAAAAAGCTTTTTAAAGAATAGAGTGTTCCTGAGGTCTGTGGTTATTCTCCAGTACAGTGCGTTCAGAACAGACAAACACTGAGCACAAGCACAGGGATAAGCAACAGATTGCCCATCACTCAGAGGTTCACGATGAACTGAAGAAATGAGATTTACTGCAGACCAAATTGCATTTATATAACCGCTGAAACGACGTAGATAGGGACAGATGAAATAAATGCGTGCTTTCGTTGACGTTAACAGTGTAAGAGTAGACTGTTCGTCTTTAGCAGTATTCAAGGCAGTAAGCTTTTCCTGGGAAATACTCGGACAGGATCGTTTCATTATGTAAATTAGGCAAGCTGAGGTGTCTGATTCAGAGGATGTAAACTAAGCCTGATTCAGACCGCTATCCAAGCCTCTTAGTGACAGTTATTGACCCTGTCCTGTCTATGACTGATTGGGGAGAAAACCGCAATCCGGTATTGGACTAACATAAACAGAATGAAGGCTTAAAATATTCAGGAGATCGAGGGAATGTGAGTCCACAACAGTATCAGGAATCAATGAAATAAATAAACAAATAAAGAGTCGACCAGCGGAAGGAAGCCAGAAGGGAAAGGAGGGAAGGGGAATGAATGAGCGAAGCAGTTCCGAATGATGACAGCCTGCTCCCAAATCTAATCTAACATCTTATCCAAATACTCACTTGAAAGAGAAGTTTAAGTATATGAATCTTTTGAGGCTCTTGTTTTTGCACGAGAACTCTTTCTTGTGCCAGATTAAACTCAACCAAAAAAAATAAATAAATAAAATGGATAACGTTTTCCAAACACAAACGAGAGTGTAGACATTTGGATTTAGAATAATGTTTTATTCATGCAGGGATATTAATGAAGCACTATCCTGTTGCCAAGGCTAATACAGCAGGCTCCAGCTTTCTTGTTATCATTGCTAAGGTATCTAAGGAATCATTCAAAATGTAAAATGAATTTATAATGCAGTAAGCTTGCACACAAAGGTGGCACAGTGGTGCAGTGAGTAGTGTCTCCGGTTCGATCCTGAGCTCAGGTTCCAGTCGTTTCACATGTTCTACTTGTGTCTGCGTGGGATTTTTCTGGGTTCTAAGAGAATAACAGGGGGGGGGGGGAAAGAGAGTTTTATCTGGTTTCCTGGTTTCCTTCCACCTCCCATAAACATGCCAGTAGGTGGACTGACATCTCTAAATTGCTTCTAAATGTGAACGAGTGTGTAAACTGTGCTTCTAAATGTGAACGAGTATTCCCACTTTGTGCCCAGGTAATGTTTCTGGAATAGGCTCCGGAGCTACAACAACCATGACCAGGATGGATTGTTTGCTAAGGACGAATGATGTATGGATGGATGGAGGGGTGGCTGTATGGATGGATGGAGAGGTGTACTTTCATGCTGCAAATATTCCACAGGTGATCTACTGGATTGAGATCCAATGATTGGGAAGGCCACTGAAGAACACTGAACTCATTGCCACTGTCATGAAACCAGTTTGAGACGACTTTTGCTTGATGGGTAATTGTGGCCATAAAGATGTTCAGCAACAATGCTCGAAAAAAGGCTGTGGCATTCAAGCGATGATTGATTGGTAATAATGGACCCAAAGTGTGTAATGAAAATATTCCCCAAACCACCTCCACCAGTCTGGACTGTTGACATAAGGCAGATTGGGTTAATGGATTCGTGCTGTTGGCGCCAAATTCTGACCCTACCGTCTGTGTGCCTCGGCAGAAACTGAGATTCATTAGACTGACAGTCTTCGATTGTCCAGTTGTACAGAGAGTGTCCACTGCAGCCTCAGAACTGGAACTTGATGTGGTCTTCTGTTGATGCAGCCCATCAGCTTCAAGGTTCGATGTGTTGTGCATTCTGAGATGCTTTTCTGCTCACCACAAAGGTACAGAGTGGTTATCTGTGTTTCTGTAACATTTCTGTCAGCTCAAACCAATCTGGCCATTCTCCACTGACTTATATCATCAACAATGCATTTACATCTGCAGATCTGATGCTCACTGTGGGTGTGTGTGTGTGTTTTTTTTTCTTCTTTATTGCACCATTCTAAATAAACTCTAGAGACTATTGTGTCTGAAAATACCAAGAGATCAGCAGTTAGGAGAAATGCTCAAACCAGCCAGTCTGGCACCAACAATCATGCCAGGGTCAAAAAAGCTTTTTCCCCATTCTGATGCTTAATGTGAACAATACCCGAAGCTGCTGACCTGTATCTACACGATTTTATGCGTTGCATATCATTGACTGGTTGATTAGATAATTGCACGAAAGGGTAGGTGTACCCACAACCACGTGTGATTTAAGTGACCCTGGCACAGTAAAGATATTTAAAGATATCCCTTAAAAGAAACTACACCTTCCAGAAGAGTTCATAATTTTTTTTTATTTGCAATAAAACTGCTTATTTAACAGGTCTATTATTCTGAGGAGCAGAGTAAAACATCTGTTCTTGACGCATATTTAAGACTTGGTCAGACTTTTCCTTAAACATACCCGTGTCTTAAATTAAAGCCCTAAACACACACACACACACACACACACAAAAAAAAGTTATTCTGATACACTTTATGTAAAACATCTGATTTCACTGTTTTGTTGCTTCCGTTTCCTGTGTGATACTTTTCGTCATCTCTGGCCTGTGAGTAATCAGAGTTTTCAGGGCTTCCCACCTTTGCCGGAAACAACCTTGACCTCTTCTGATGCGTAGCAAATGCATGCAGGTGCAGGTAGTGAAGTGGAAAATACTGATTCTTTGAGCTTTATGGGCATGAAACATATTGGCTCAGCTCATATAATCGAGAGTGACTCAAATGGATATATGGCCCAAACAGCGAACTCTCTCCTTCTCCTTTACAGACCCTGATGATTGGACGGCTGTGGAACCTTCCACTCCTCTTTGAGTGGGAGCGGACACGGATCGTCTGCTTATTTACCCGTGATGCATAAAATCCAGGTTTGGGATTTGATTTGAGAATTTATTACAAGAGCTCATTTTCCAGTCTGATTGTTTTTCAACACAATTTGAGGTTTTGTTGGTTTTTTTTTGCAGGTTATGATGAGCTGATCTCCATGTAGCCTTCCGGAGAAATAATATTCTATTGGTTGTTCTGTCTGAAAGGCTGGAATGAGTTGGATATCTGTCTCCACCAAGGTGTGAAGGACAACAGATCTCCCAGAGTGAAATAAACGTAACCCATCGACTACTGAACTACTATGAGCAAATAGATGCCACCTGTAATGGTGCTTTTTTAATGAAATAGAAAGCTTGTTGCTTTTAAATAATGAATGTGCTTGGGGAAATTGCGCCATTAAGTTTCCTCACCGCAAGATTGCACATTAACATCATCACAGTTCTTAAACTCCTCTCTTTAAAGGTCACCTCATTTTTTTTTTAACGCGAGGCGATTTCACCACTCTCAGTTTAGCTCTGGAAGGGAGCCAGACACTCGGCTAACCCTGGCATTATTGCAAAAAAAAATTCGCTTAATTCTCCTCTCATGACAATGTTTCAGTGTGCACTGTTAAGGTTTCGGAGTGTTTATTGCTTGTCGGTTTATATAGTGCTAAAATGCAATCTGCAATGTGTAAATCCACTCAGCATGATTGTAAGAAGCTAATACGACCGCCTCTTTTGGCAGCCCAGCACTCGCAACACCAGTGGCATTTTGGAGAACTATACAGGGTGTGAGTGATATTAATGACTGTGTCACTGCTCCCGTTCTCATGATGATGAATACACTACTATAACCATTCAGTCAATCTATCCATCAGTGACCAGTCCTCTTCTATTACCACTACAATGCTAAAACAAAAAAAAAAAACAAAAAAAAAGAGAATGGCATTTAATAACATCCACCTGATACAGACCTGCTGAGAAAGCGGTTTTCAGCTGCAGGCATTTGACAAATGAGAGTCGCCTCCATCACGGCTGTTCACCATTAGCCACGACTAAACAAGCCCAAGCAGAAATGTCTCAAATATTCTTTTCCCCCCACCAACGGTCCAAAATTATTTTGTACACGCAGGTCTTGAACATATGTTGTTTTTCCAAATGGCCCATAACCTTTGCTTTACAATATGACACTAAGATTTACGAATGCTCAGTGCTGATCAGTCCAGACTAGTAGATCATTTACAGCATTTGGCAGGCATGCTCATCCAGAAAGATTTACAAATGTGCTTTGTAGTCTCCATCAAAAACATGTCCTCATGCTAGTGCCAATAGAGCAGGGTCTAAGAATACAACCAAACGAAAAACCCACTTATGGAGGATTTAGTACAAGAAGTTAATACAGCAACATTAAAGTTTATTTATCAATTTAAGAATAAGTGCTCATTTAGAGTTGCCGTCAGAAGCTTATATACACTCATCATGAACAGACCCGTCAGGGCAGTACTATGCTTTGCGTAATTTCTTTGAACTGTTCTTTTCCTGGGGAACAACTTACATCTTTAATTAGGGTGGGAAAAAAAACAAGATTTGGTCCACAAGTTTTAATTTGATTTCTGAAATCGACACAGTCATCATTTTACATACAGGGTCAAAAATATACATACAATATATTACGACACATAATATCTGGTTAAATGTCATTTAGCAAGGTGCACCTTGACCGGACTCTTTTGGCATCCATCAGCAACAGAATTCTGGTTGGATATTTGACCACTCTTCTAGGCAGAATTAGTCGAGAATTTTTTTTTTGGGTCTCCTGACTTTTAAGCACAATCCAGATATTTTCGATACGGTTGAGGTCAGGACTTGTTTTAAGGTTAACGATGAGTGTATATAAGCTTCCACGCTGGTTTATCCATTCCACAATCAGCTTTGATGTGCTTGGGGTCACTTGGATCACAAGTTTCAACTGTCTAGCTGATGGTTTGAGGATATGATAAATAAATAAATAAATAAATAAATAATTTAAAAGTTACAGTTTTCATGATCAAAACTTGCCATGCTTAATCTTGGGGTTGAGTACCTCACCTTACTTGTTTAACAAACCCCTTTTACAGTATGTTGTGCACAGAGAAGCTATCAGCTGTAGTCAATCATGATCAATAACAGGAAGTCATGAGGCCTTGACCTTGGCGAGTTAAAAGACATTTTGGAACTTTCGGCACCACTGAATTTATAATCTGGGTGTGTGTATATTTTTGACCCTGCATGTATAATTTTTGAGCCTGTATTGATTTCAGAAAACCCAAAATAAATTCAAACATGTGCAGCAGCAAAGTCTTATTTTTTTTTCCTATTAAAGATGTTTGCTGTAAATTCATTCTTCTTCCCCCCAAAAAAGAGCAATTCAAAGTAATCATTGAAAGCTCATTGTTTTCATGACATTCAAGTCCATGATGAGTGTATATAAATCTATGACCACAACTGTAAGTGCGTGGTGAAGAGACAGGTGACAGAGACAAGAGACAAGAGACAGAGACAGCCAGGGGAAGGTTATTCCTCCACCTGGGTGTCAGTTAAGAAAAGAATCTTGATGAACATCTTCCGGGTCTCTTGAGGGATGGTTGATCAAACCAAGTCATGCTAGCGGGAATGTGATGTTGTGGGGTTTGATAAGTCTTTTTGAGATTATTTTTTTTTCCTATATTAAATATGCACCACTATGCCCCTGGAGACGCTGGAAAAACCTGGGGAGAAAATCAGAGGTAAAAATGTCAGCACCGTCAGCGTTGTGTATGAATTATGGCTTTGACAGTTCCTCAACCTCAGCTACATCATCTGAGTGGGTAATTGGTGTAAACTGTTATTTTAATCCATCATTTACAGTTATTATTTTTGTTTGTACATGCCTGATTTGCTCAGGAATTTACATACTAGTAGCTTAATTTGTTATAAACCATATTTTATATAAACACATAACATTGCATGTTCCAGTTAATAAGTGTGATCTTTCTTTGTCCCAAAAGTTTCATATCTCCCATTGTGTCCCATTAATCAACGTTTCTTGAAAAACAACAACAACAACAACAACAACTAGAAAATATATCTGTATTTGCATCAGTTTAGAACATTTTACATTTTCATTCTGAATAATGAATTTGTATTTGGTTCTATCCCCAAGCGTCGCTGTTTTAAATCTGATGCCGACAGCTAGAGGAAGCCAGTAGAGGCAACGCAGTAATGGCAGAAACTGAGAAGATTAAAAACAAGCCATTCAGCTGTATACTGGTTCGGTTGCAGGGGTCAGATGGCATTGCCAGGAAAGACCTGCCAGGAGTGAGCTTCGGTAGTCCAATCTCAAGATGACAAGTGACTGAACGAGCATCTCAATGGCCTCCTTGGAGAGAAATGGAGAGAAACCTTCATGACCGTGTCAGAGTAAAGAAATCATTCCTGTTTGGTTTACTATCAGTATTAAACCGATCTCTCGCTGTAGCTTTAAAAAAAAAAAAACTCAGCCTTATCTTTAGATCACTTCTATGTTTGTGGTTCGCCTGCTTCATTACTATACAACAGTCATTCAAGCCCCGAGCCATGGACCTGCATCATTAATTATCCCACTCACATCACCCTCGTACCTCTGCCTCTGCGATGAAAAAAAAAAAAAAAATGAAAGGCCTAACTCTAAAACCGTAGATGTCACAGTGCATTTCCATGACTGAACACATGATTTCAGTCAGAGCTGTAACAATCTTGTGGGTGTGAAGCTGGTCCAGAGCAGCCACAACTCCAGCACCCAGGGAAAAGCAGGACAGAAAACAATGTCATAACTCAGAGTCTATAAGCGTAGTGGAGCTAAAGCAGGGCTCAGCCTTAAGGGCCTGACTTATTTACCTAGCCTGTAGAACACATTGCATGTTTATAGTGTACTTATAATATATATGATGAATAATATACATGCATTTATATACTGTAGATATAATAACAGCAGAGAGACCTAGGAAGTAAAATACATACTGTAGGAACTGGGAATAAAGAGCTGGGTTGAATAAAATACCTTTCACGCTGTATTAAAATTGTCCAAGTGCAAGCTGTGGTCAAATTTAATTCTAACAGATTGTACATACTTCTGTTTCTATATAATTATCATTATGTCAACTTCAGATACGCACCAGTTCTGATACACCGCCAAATATGTTATAGATGTATAACATAATACCTCAGTGTCTTGTAAAGGTTATGACAATTAATTCTATACCATTAAAGCTCTTTTTCCTACCCTGAAATACGTGCCTCCTGGCAGGTATTTTACATAAATTACCCACGTAATATTAATCTCACACACTTAGCAGACAACAGACGTTGCCAGCGCAGATTTAACTTCAAGTAGCAATGTTTCTTTTACTAAAAGCAATTTTGAACAACTGTTAAAATAAATACATTCTTATGGAAATTCCAACCTAAACACAATTATGCTCACTTACATGATAAATATGAATTCGAGGCTGTCCTCAGAGACGTGCACGTGGATATATTTTAAATTTAGCTCTGCAGTCTGGAATAGCAAAACACACACACACACACACACACACACACACACACACACTACTTACCAACTCAAAATAAACACCCACTTCTCTTGCAGTAGACTCATGCATTGAGGGCCGACCTGAAGGGTTTTGCACTATAGGGGGGCATCCACATATGGATGACTTACAGTGAAGCAGGGGATCGGGCCTAGTTACAGCGCTCGCTTTAATTAATTGCTCAAATAGATTACATCATGGTGTCCTGCTGCCCTGTGAATAGCTACATTGGGGCCTGCTTCAGTGGACTGGCTCAGGCTATTGAAACAGGAATGCATCAATATTCACTGGACCGTACTGCATTCTTTGTCTCTGTAGCAACTTCAAGATTAATTCTCTCGCCTTTTCTCTTTCTCCTCCCCATATTTTCTCGTCCAACCTTTTTTTTTCAACTCTAAAGGTTTTTCTTTCTTTCTTTCTTTTTTTTTATTTTAATTTCTGGTAAAGACAGCCAAAACCTTAAACCTATCAGAAATAGTTATCTGGAACCTCTGAAAGAAATGATGGTCTTCTTGGTGGGCCCTCTACTGGATGTTTTTTTTTTTTACAGTCTAAAGAAAATTATTAACCTGGTTCATTATAAAGCCCTGCTAGAATACGTATGTTTTAAATTTTTAGAAACTTATATTATAACAATTTCATCATTTTCTGTAGCTGGTGGACAAACCCTGACTACACGTCATTTTCATTGCAAATCAAATATGGACTTTGTGCACCTGCTAGAAGACAAACATGTCGATATTTGACTGAGAACGGATTAGTCAAATTATATTTAAAATCCAAAGGATACGGGGGACTTCGTTTTCATGCGTTCAAGGACATGCTGTGCGAATAAAGATGTCATTCTGTATACGCACTGATCAAAAATATTCCGATTTACAGTTTGATTTATTTTACAGGACAAGCAGAGGTGTAGCCAGAATGTCGTGTGTGGGGGGGCAGTTAACTCATTTGGGAGGGGGGCAAAAAAAAAACCCTGCAAAATAGGTGGAAAACACCACTTACTACTAATACTACTACTACTCATACTACTACTAGGCCTAATAATAATAATAATAATAATAATAATAATAATGATAATAATAATAATAATAATAATAATAATAATAATAATAATA
>JAOVYU010000042.1:28101952-28130134 GCA_025674565.1 Synodontis membranacea
CACACACACACACAAAAGTGAATGCATTCTTTGAAGATGAGATTTGGCTCATACCTTCTGCGAAAATCGGTCATTAGTAATCAGTGATAATCTAAAGTCATTCTTTGGATATCCAGATGTTAAGCCATCTGGCCCCTATCGCATAATCAAGATTCCCTCCATTTAGCTGTACGACAGACCTTCTGACTTATTTATTTATGAACGTCTGTATATTAAACTTCAGATCAGTGCTTGCTTATTGTTAGCGTTGCAGGAAAGCGTGCATTCCGCCCCACATTTGAGACTCTTCTATCTTGCGGAGGGTTCGTGAGTAAGTAAACAGCGTCTGTGATTGATACTGGATGTCAGTAGGAACAGATGAATTGGCAAGCGATAGGGGCCCCACTCTCGCACGGTCGCCCGTTAAACGTGCCTTTAATTGCGTGATAATGGCTTGTCATGAGTGAAGACCGAGATGGCTAGTCATCCCGAGCTTTGGAGATAATCAAATGTCGTGTCTAGTTTCGGTCGGTAAGCTGGAAAAAAAAAAAAAAATGAACCTTTGTCCTGGAAAGAAGGCACATGATGATCCGGCACTGTTTTCAACCTAAGCAATGTCGCAATGTGGAAGCTTAAAAAATAAATAAATAAATAGATAGATAGAACACGAAGTGCAGTGACCTCGAGTTCTTCGCCGTCCCAGTTGCGTCCTCAGGGTCCCCTGCTGATGTCATTGCTGTGAAAGTGCCAGTGTTTTAGCTTTAGTTCACGTCCTCACGAATCTTAAAGTGGCAGAGGGTGGAACGAAGCGTGTACTGCCGGCCTTAGAACGAAGCCGGTTCAAACGCAAATGATCATGCCTCTCACGAAAGACACATCCTTTAGTTGAACTCGCATTGTCCTCGTCTCAGCCGTTCCTCCTACCTTATTTTTTTTTTTTGACTCGCTGAAAAAAAGAAATCCGAGGTACGGTTATGAATGCCGTGCTTCCTGTTACCGGAACATTCACTGTGTTGTTTCATTCCTTCAAAAAGAAAAATACAGCTAAGTGCTAATATAATACGGCACTGCTACAAATCTGATTGATGTGACGTGAGATGACGTCGATTAATTTTCTATCAGAGTAACCCTGACAATAATGGAAGCTACAGGTTTGCTTGAATGCACTTGGTCTAATGTGTTCTATTAACGGCTTACTCAGGCTGCATCCTCGTTGGTGCGCTTTCGTTTTAAAACAACGATCTCTGTCCATTCTGGAACGCATGAAAATGCATATGGCGTGACCGTTGACGTGCACTGGGCACGTGCAAGCCTGTATAAACTGGAAGCGGACCGTCTTCTCTCCTCTTCAGTTGGTTTCCTGTAATAGCTTGTGTCTTGCGGATGTTGGTATTTGTAGCATTATAAATTGCTGAATTGAAGCGCATGGCAAGGCAACATGGACAACGTGGTTAGCAATGCTTGTGATTCGTTGTCAACGCCGCATTCACCACTGGAAGTCGGTTGCCGCTTGTTTACTTCCTTCAAAGGGTGACGTGATAGAAGTGTGACAAATCAGGGAAGAATACTTCATGAGTGATAAGACCTAATAAGGAAGCGAACGTGGGCGTCTGTGTTAACGTTTCCCAAAGTCTCCGTTTTTCCTCATCCACGCTAAAACGTTTTCAAACCAAGACAGGGCCAGTGGCGTTTCCAACACGCTTTGTTTTAGAGACTCGGAATCTCTGGAGTTGTATGGACTCTAGAGTCCTCGCAAAAGTGCTCTTTTAAAAGTAAAGGTATTAGTGTGGACATAACCTCATGCGCTCCTTTAACAGACACGTCTTACAAACTGATAAAAAAGAAAGAAAGAAAATCCATGTAGTTGTTGATTATGGTCATGTGGAGATGTTTTATGTTGCATTTTTGGAAGGAGTCTCCAGTGTTAAAGCGGTGTAACTTTTAGAAGTATAATTGTTCATTTTAAGTTTTCAAACACGGTAAGATCTTCATGACGGAGGAAAAAAGAGAGGCTGATCATAACTGCTATAATATATACGATGAAAGGAACCCGTGGATGCTGTTTCACAACATTAACCGTAACTATAAATGGATAAAAACTACAGTTTGTTATCACTGGCGAATTGCTGTATAAGGGCTTCTGCCAAATGATGTATTGTAAATGTAAAAGCCTCTGTTGTACTCTAGTCCAGCATTCTCCAACCTTTCTTGTACCACGGAACGGTTTCGTGCATCAAAAATTTTTCCGTGGGCCGGGTAGGAGGGTTCGCGTAGCGGGAGCTTGTGTATCACCTGTTGCGATGAAGCCGTAACTTAGGTAGGACTCTTGGTATGTTCATGCAGCTTTCTTTTTGCTGGCAGTCCCATTCTGGCCCTTCTGCTGTCCCATTGTTTGCTCGTTCCTTCCCGAAAAAGCTCTCCAGCGAATTTTTTTTGGCTAGTATTTTTAAGGGTTAGCTTGTGTGGCTGATGCGTGAAATGGCGTGCCAGAGTCAAGTGCGGTAGTGAGGCGAGGCCGGAAACAGTCGTTGTTCTAAATAAGATCCGGAAGACTAATGAAAGACAAATAAACATAATTTTAACTACTGAATTTTTTCTTTGCGGCCCCGGTACCAAATGATCCACGGACCGGGACCAGTCCGCGGACCGGGGGGGGGGGGGGGGTTTTGGGGGAATCTGCTCTAGTCCGTTGTTTTAATTCCTAAAACAATATTCCTTATTACGTTTCTGCTACCCATTTACAGTATAGATGTGGAATTTGACAGAACGTAAAACCTAAAATGTCTCTGAATCCGTTGTTTTTTTTTATCAAAGCAAGCATGACTGTTGGATCATCTGTATGTTTTTGTTGCATGCCGTACTCTTTCCACACTTCACTTTGACCCCTGACCTTCCATCTGGGTGCATTCAGGGCAACTTTTCAGATGCTTTAACATATCCGGTGTCATTCTGGATGGGTTCTGGGTTGCATCAGTGGCACTGAGAGAAATGCATCTTCCTTAGCTTGATTCTGATTTACAGCGGAAAAGGGCCGTTTGAAATGCATATCCTCAGAAGCCACAGGACCCCGTGGCTTTTCACACTATTGTGTTCCCTGCGTTGTGAATGTGTGTCAGTGGTTATTATCACAAGTCCAGCCACATTTAACCCTACTTTAACCATCTGGGATTTTCCTTCCTGGGTTCTTTCTCCAGGGATTGCTCGAAGGGTCTGGCCAGCACCTACACAATGTAACCTGATCCCGTGCGTGGACACATGCTGGAGATTTGTGCTCTAGAACTCCAAATGAAAAGATGTATTCTTTTGTAAAGTTTATTGTGAATATTGTATGAAAGTTATCCCTTTGTATCGACACTAAATAAAGCGGGCCTATTTATTTACCCTTTCATTAATGTTTTTTTTTTTTTTTCCCCCGGTTTGGCCACAGTTTGACTATGACACAGAGGATACTTTGCAAGTAGAATGTGACCAGGCCAAGCAGGCCACTTCAGCAGTGCTCAGAAAAGGAATGAAAATCAATCATGCTGAGCAGAAACAATACTTTTACATTGCTGTTCTTGCCTTCCAACCTCAACATAGCTTTCAAAAATCGGAACAAGCAAAACAGAATAAAACAGTTACTTGCTTATTTCTTTAACGTTGACTATTTAGTCCTAATATTAGAAAGAAGGCATGCAATCTTAGCAGCTGCGTTTGTACTCACAAGGGCATGCTCACACACGCACGCACATGCACACACACACACACACACACACACTCACACTACTCTTTGTTCTTCTGCACATAGGTATGACGAGCCCATGATCATTTACCGGATGTTGTTATTCTTAATGCAATTCTAAATGCAGTATAAAAATGGTCAGTAGAGTGACTTGCCTGTTTAGTAATACACTGACGCTCTAGCTGGCTAAATGTCCATCACTCGTCTGGAAGGCTAGCTTGACTGTTACACTCTAATTCTCACAAGTGTAGAGCGACAGCGATCTTATTTGTCTAATGTCAACTTGACCATAATCTGGTGCTGTGTAAGAGTAAGTTTTCTTTTGTTTCTTCATCCATGGCCCAAAGTCATATGATGTCATAAACCAGAGATCCCCCACCCCCCCGGTCCGTGGATCATCTGGTACCGGGCCGCAAAAAGAAAAAAAAAATGTCGTGGTTAAAATTAGTTCGTTTTCTTTCATTAGTCTTCTTATTTTGAAATGCAACTGTTTCCGCCCTCTCCTCACTCACGCCGCACTTGACTCTGGCACGCCATAGCGACACAAACTAACCCTTCGAGAAAAAAAATTTGCCAAAAAGAAAATTCAGTGGAGCGCTTTTGATGAGCAAACGATGGGACATCGGAAGGGTCGCAGACTGACAGGAACAAGAAAGCTGCATTTAAAAGAAAATACCAAGATTCCTACCCAAGTTACGGCTTCATGGCAACAGGTGATACACAAGCTCCGCACCCGCCATGCGAAACCCCGCGCCTCTACCGGGTCCGCGGAAACATTTCTGATGCGTGAAACCGGTCCATGGTACAAGAAAGGTTGGGGACCGCTGGACTAGAGTACAACTGATTCGCTAAGCATAATTTGCGGTGTCGTTTTGTTATTGGAACCCCGGCGCCTCTACCCGGTCCGCGGTAAAATTTTCATCCATGAAATCGGTCCCTCCAGACAGTGCACATAAATCGTGGACGTTTGGAGGTACAGTAAGACATAAATAATCATCTAGTGTGCTATACTGATTGAAAATTGAAAAAGGATTATTATGTATCCTGTTGTGGTGATGCTGGTGTACCTTAGGGCTCACGCCTGCGCAATGCAATCACATCAGGTTGAGTCAAGTGAAATCGCCCGGCTGCAGGTTTACGTCTTGAGGACAACCAAGAAACCGGAGTGAAGAACGAACTTCTTTAAGTTGCTCACGTTGTGGTATGATGGACAGCGTTGACGTGGACGCCGTTCTTGCCAGTGTACTTTCTCGAGCAAGTACCAGTTATACAGTGGACAGTTGCCTGATGTCCCACGCACTTCACCTGGAACTTCTTGGCATTCGCGTGACCCTGGTGCAGTATGTAAAGTAAGTAAGTGAACTTGATGGGAACACTTGCTGTTCAGATACCCAGGCACAATCAGTAATGCAAGCTGTAAGAGGATGCCAGACATCCTATTTGCATAAGTTAATGCAATTTGAAAGACTGATACAATTTGAATGAAGTATATTTCTTGAGCAAGATCATGTTCATTAAGTAAAAGCTGGCAGAAAATTGCATACTGATTGATTTTTTTCGTTTCATGTGGATTAATTGTATAATATAATCTAAAACCGTTGAGCTAGTTTAACTTTTGCTCTGCATCAAGGCACTTTCCCTTGGATAGTTTCTTCCTCTACATTGACTCTAGAATTGCTTGCGTTGCTAGTCTGTTGCCCGCGTACGAAGGAAATGCCGCTTGCAGTGTAAGGCCTCTATTAGGGTTGCCTCTATTAATGCTACGTTTTTTGAGAAACTCATCCATCCAGTAGACACAGTGCATTATTGCTTGCAGTGAACTACATAATGAGTTAAGCCTCCATAGATGAGTCGGAGAAATCCCTACAGCCTTTGCTGTGATTTATATCCGTCTCCTCCGGGTTGGGGGGGTTGCGATGTTTGCAATAGCGTAATTGCATTTCGAACCCAAACATCACAAGAAGCATCTGTTTTATCGTTGCCCCAGGGCTGGAACCCAGACAAAAAAAAAAAAAAAAAAGAGGCCCGGATTCAGCCCGGACCTGTTACGTAATCCCGTTACTAAGCAGTGGGCTGACATGACACATGACACATGAAAATATGATTCAAGGCATTTTGATTGAGTTTAGTAAAGCCCAATAAAGCTTTCCTTCACATACAATTCTTGTCGATGCGGTGCTGTTGAGTTTGACAGCTCCGCGCATTGCAGCACGAGCCTGGCTTAAGAAAGCAGCCTGGAATAGAGCGCGATTTCTGAAATCCTCAACGGAGGAGGTCAGTCTTTTACAAGGCATAACTGATCGGCCTTGGCGAGAAAAGAGAACGAGGCATTCTGACAGGTGCTGTAAAGGGCAGTGCCGACTCCCTCTCCGGGTCTTGTTTGGAGAGAGCGAGTGAATTTATTAAGACCATGCACAAACATTTCCAGCTGTGGAAGCTGGACATGAACTGACAAGGCCCTTCCATGAGAGCCTTACAGGCACTTATGAATTCCCTAGTTACTGTCAGAGTGCTTCACACACTATCCCTCAAATCTGAAAAGAAAAGCTTATCGGACTCGAAAGAAAAACAAGTTTGATTTGTTTCCCCATCTCCCAACGCTGGTACTCCGGAGATGGTCTGGCGTCCCATCCGGGGGTGTCTCACGCCCGGCGTTCCCAGGATAGGCTTCGGATCCTCCTTGATCAGGCTAAAGCATTTAATGAAGATGAGTATATGATGATGATTGCATCTTCTGCGATTTTGCACGAATAGAACGTATTATTCGTTATGTGTTTATAACGTAGAGGTGTCACTGCAAAGCACAGCAGTCTCTCTGTCTTTTTTTTTTTTTTTTTTTTCTGCTGGCATTTAATTGCCAAAATTACTTATTTATTGCAGTTGCAATAGAAGTTCAGTCTGCACACACTGTATGTTTGATTTACAGGATTTGATTTACACCAAATGTCTCCTCCGTACATACTTCACAAAGCTTGATGAACCCCTTCTTTACAACCAAACTGACCGAATCAGCCAAGTGCTCTGTTTGTGAACCATAAGTTATTACTCTGATATTGAATTTTGTCATAATACTGGAAACCTGTCGGAACGTCCTGCATCTTAATAAACTGTTTTGAAGAATAGCGTTTATTTTGGATTAGTTTTTTGTAAAAAATCAACAGTCCGTGGAGAAAATAGGAGTGTTGTTTGACAGAGGAGGCAATAATGTGTTTATGCTGTGTGGAAAGCAGCTGGGAAACGGCTCATTGCATGCTTTGAAATTTAGTTTGCATGGATCTTAAATGCCAAAGTGCGAATGTTCAAGGTCGCGTTTTTGTGTCTGAGCTTTTCTTGCATTAGCACAGACGATAAGTATTAACATTAATCATGTCTTTGTTTAGCGATTGAGCTTGCTCTGTCCTGGATATGATTGATTTTTTTTTTTTTTTTTTTTTGCTTCAGTTGCTGTTAACAAGCGTCATTGGTTCTCCAGCGTACTTAAGGAACTTCGAGGACGTTTCTGTTTGTTTTTAGCCGTGTCTCTGTTTTCAGTTTGCTGTCCTCGTTGTTTTTGTCTTTAGCTGGAATGGTGTGTTGAGGTCACTGCTGGTTCGGTCATTCAGGGAAGTTGAAGGCCAGGTCCATTAGCGGAAAAAGAAACCTGGCCCGTGGCCAGTGATGCATAGGCAATTCTTCTCTTTAGGCCTCTGCTTTGTATTGATGAGAATAGATCACCAGTGCTGACCTCAATCAGCTCTACGGTCCAGGCTTTTAATCCGCTGTCCCCGATTTCCTAACTGTAAGCAATTTGTCAATAGGAACCGGGCTGCAGCAGGACCGATTTGTTCATGTCCTGTGCGCGGGTATTGGCTCGGATTGTACGCGCCGTGACCGATCCAGAGGCCATCAGCGGGATGAAGAACTGAAGGACTGTCTGGGCTTTAACCCAGTTTAGTGGGGGTTGGCTCGCCTCGGGCTAGTCATCTTCTGGCTCGTCTTCACACAGCATTCCTCAAAGAGACAAAGGCACACGAATGGTGGAGGACAAGCGTCCTGTTTGTCCAACATACCAACAGTCATACTGGAGACAGGCTGTTAATTAGGACCGGTTTTCAGCACATTTTTCAAGTCAGCTTATAAAGGCGAGGCTAGAAAAGAGAGTCTCAAGATAGATTCGGTTGCGTGCTATGGTACTGTATGTACAAAATACCCGTGTCGGTGGTTTTCTAATTGTATGCTTTTGTCTTCTTTCCCACATGTTCGTCCATGCTGCCTCGCCTGCTCTCACATCCAATGTCTTCAACACAGGTAAAAAAAAAAAAAGACTTCTTTGATATTTTTTGTATTAATAGTTATTTTAAAACAGCATATCCTATTTTTTTTTCAACTTTTATTATTACATTATACTGAATGCATTAGGAACAGGGATAATGCATAATACACAGTTCCCCCAAAGGGTAAATAGTGCAGCCAAAAATGATCGCAATATTATACTATAATACTAAAGTAATGTCTGTTTTGGAAGATGTTTATTTATTTATTTATTTATTTATGAGAAAGACACGAGATCTGTAATGTCCCTTCTGTTGATAATGTTACCATTTACATGGACGATGGTAACATTATCGATTAAAATCTTTTTGCGATTTTTTTTTAAATTTTTTTTTTTATTATTATTATTATTTTTTTCCATTTGGTTTGGTTTGAATAGTCTTGATTTGCTTGTGTCTTGAATGGTCAGGAGTTTGTTGGGATGTGCTTTGAGGGACCAATTGATTCTCCTAGAGGTTGTTTTTAACCACTTTAGTACTGGAAAACGTTCGAATTAGAGAAGAGCACGTTCGTATTTCAATATTTCTATTTTGGGCATTTTTTTTTTGTAAGACAGTAACATGCCAGTACTAGTCGTGCACCCTAAGGTTCATTTGTCAGACCCGCGTGGTTCTGTTCCCATTAGTTTACACCCATTTCTGTTGAGCTTGTTAGATTTGAAGTATAAAAATACAGACCTCCGAAACATTCTGATACAATTTAGCTGTAATAAACGCTGCCCGTTTTTTTTTTTTTTGTTGTTTTTTTTTTAACTAGGCATCGCGGTCTTTAAACGTTCAGCACCGTCATGTTTTGTGAGTCAGCTCCAAACCAAATGATTCCAGTCATACTCTTTGAGAATGGCGGCTCACTCGGTTTGGGGCCCTTATTGAAGTGTAAAGCCAGCTGGCTTGTCCGCAGTGATCCTGGACTCCAGCAGTATGCTGGTCCTGATAATTGATTCGATGGAGCTTCACCCTGCAGATCAGAGACGGAACCACAGGAGCAGGCTAGATGATTGCAGGGAAGGAAGACGACTTGTTTAACTGTTTGAGATGAAATAAGCTTGGCCGTACACGGTGTTTAACGTTACAGATCTCACCATCAATAATAAATCCGTAGCTTTCAGCCGTCCGCCGTTTCAAGACGTGTACTGTATAAAGCAGTCTGAAAGGAAACGGGCCTGATTTAGAACACAAAGTGTCAGGTATTGATCAGTAACAAAGAACCTCATCACATCGATATAGCACCTCAGAAACAGCTGAGCGATTCTTTGAGCAGTTACGTCGAAAGATAGAAAGGGCCGATTGTATAAAGTAGGCTGTTATTTCTGTATGAATCACACGATTATAGACGCAAGTGTCAGAATATTTGTAACTGAGCGTATATTGTAACCACAGAGCTGGACAAATTAGTCAGCCCAGGCTCATTGGAATTTCTCTACTACTCATGACGAATCCTTTTACTTTTACTTTTACTCTTCCGATGAATTAGCATTCCACGGCCGTTTCAGAATCAGGACCTTGCGGGAATGTAAGAATACCGACGCAACCTGGCAAAATAAAACGCAGTGCTTTTTTCCCCCGGGAATTCATACACTGATTGCATCGGTGTTCATATAGTATCTAACTAGCTACTATTATTATCTAGGTACGTAGTTCACCGTCCTTCCTTGCATTGTTGGCTGCCATCGTTTTAACCAGAGAGGATTTTCC
Source organism: Synodontis membranacea (assembly GCA_025674565.1). Lineage (NCBI taxonomy): Eukaryota > Metazoa > Chordata > Actinopteri > Siluriformes > Mochokidae > Synodontis > Synodontis membranacea. The sequence continues at coordinate 28,111,658 of JAOVYU010000042.1, forward strand.
TCTCGCTCCGTGGGCTTGCTAACGAATTTACGGTTTGTCCAGCGATCAAATAAGATTGCTAGTTTTCTACCTTGAACCTCCTTTTTTTTTTCCCTTTAGTTCCCACGTCTTCATACATCAGATCTGCTCCTTATCTATTATCACTAATCTGGAGGTCCTTGTAGTTTTGCGTTTCCTGCCGTTTTTCCTGAAATTCCTCCTGGTTGTTTTGCATTTGGGAAAAAGTGCTGCCTTACAGATGGGAATAGGAATTGGTTATCCAAACTTTTTACATTCACTTAGATGGAGGAATTAGTTCCTTTAGCTCTCGGTCCACTGAAAATGAACTCAAATAGAGCAACTGTATGAATTTATGCCAAACGTAATTATATGTCAGTAGAGTCGCATTGGAAATGTGTCAAATGCAGATACTTAGGACCGTATTGGTGTATCCATACTACCAATATTTTCTGTGTGTTTATCACTTGCGTAGTCTCCCGATGCCTGCTGCGTCTGTCTGCGTCTTGTACCCTGTCATTAGGTGCTGGATCGCTGCAGGGGCTTTTTATTTTTTGCTCCGTCAGAACTTGGACATTTATGGCTTTTTTTTTTTTGGTTCCAGTAACCAACCTGATTCGTCCTGCTTCCCCAACATTCAAAGCAGAGCTTGTTAACGCGGTCAGCGCCCGAGCCAGCATGTCCGTCTCTGTTCTCACCATATTCATGTTTCAGATTTTTATTTCAGCAATTGATCTACTATCAAAGCGGATAAATCTGTGATTTCATGGCAGATTTTCTGCACGGTAACGCTAATTCTTCACGCACTTATCCCGTGTATACCTGGCAGCTTACTTTTTTTGTTAACGAAATTCTCGGAAAACGCGCAGTTTCGTCGACCTCTCAAGCACTTCTATTTACAAAACCCGCGTACGTGTGTTCAGTTCAGGGTTTTTTTTTTTTTTAGCATTTCTGACCAGGGAAAAAAAAAGGAGGAAGGGAGGAGAATGTTCTGCTTTGCACCTCGTAAAGAACTGAGCTTACATTCGAAGGAGGTTTATCCTAAGCATTAGGCCACTCATCCTCTCTGAGTGTTATTTGAAGTGGTTTGGGAAGCGCCGAGAACACAAATCTTTCTCACACGTTTCAGCCCTCATTCCGGGAGGTGAAGGCCAAGGACCTGTTTGCTGTGGAAGAAGTATGATACTATAAGACTCTTATCTGAAGACTTTGCCCTGCTTTTGTATGACTTTTTTTTTGTGCAGCTTCAGTGATTCAGTTTGAACAGGGGGTTGTTTTACATTGTCGGAACAGGAGGCTGTGGAAGACTTGGGTCCTTTTGACCTCCGCTGGTTTCCATAGCATGGATTTGGCACGGGGTGAACAGCACGATGCAGGACATTGTGTGCTGAGATTATGCGCGTTAGGCCACAGATCCAAGAAGTTGGTCCGTGCCTGCGGCCGGCGAGCCGAGCTGAATATGTCTTCTGTGTGAGGGCTTTAACCCACTTTGTGTGACTTGAATTTTTAATGAGAGTTAAGCTGCAGGAATGCACTCACCGCTGTACATGTGGTAATCTCACTCTCTCTCTCTCTCTCTCTCTCTCTCTCTCTCTCTCTCTCTCTCTCTCTCTCTCTCTCTCTCTCTCTCTCTGTCTCTCTCTCTCTCTCCATGTGTCTCTCTCTCGGTGTCTCCCTGTCTCTGTCCTTCTTTTCCCTCCGATTGAATTATTCAGCAGAGGCGTGGGCAGACGACTCACTGATGCAGAAGTGGTGATTAGATTCCCCAAGAGTACAAAAGGATTGAGACACATGGTCTGAATCAACAGAGCTTTCTCTTCTGAACTCATTAAAAGAATACTGGTTATGTTTCAAGTGGATGCAGTAAGAGCGTCATGGACGAATTTTAATTATTTCAGTCTCGCAACCTAAAAAAAAAAAAAATGGCAGTTTCTCTGGAAACTTAACATGCGGTCAGCATATTTTTTTATTTCTGATTTCTTCATGGAAATAAATGCCAGATATAATGCTGGTGGTGGTGGTGGACCATTCTCAATGCAGCAGTCGACATGACGTTGACATGGCAGCGTGCGTGGTGCGGGGTTGATTTTCCATCAGCCAGAAACATCCAGTTAACACCAGTGCTGTAGTCAGAAAAACACAGCGATGAAGGACTAGTGATAGAATAAAACACAAGAACCAGTGGTCAAGCTGTATAACAGTAAGGTGCACCAAGTGAGTAGTTTTGAAACACATTATGTTGCAAGAGCAAAATAGGAACATTGCTGCTGCCCCTGATGAAACCTGACAAACTGATTGGATCATTGTTATGAAGAAATTCCACGCAGTAAATCTATTCTTGTGTGCGCAGTCTGTTGTAGACGTGAACCATGTCTGTGTCGTAAACCCATCCCCCCCCCGTCCCCGTCCCCGCAGCAGTTTCTGATTGACAGCCGTACCCATGGGCGGGACCTTGTCTCTTGTATGGCTGAGGCCCCTCAGATTTGCAGCGTGCCACTGTCTAGACCTACAATGATTGAACGAAATGCACCACGTACGAACCGACTTGCCGTGCACCGAAGGTTCCTGTCTCTTTCTGTTCCCGCACCTGAGCCTATGTAGGCTGAGCAGATTTTTCCAGTAAACTCATCACCTGTGGTATTAACCACACTGACACACTGACCCGGTTTCATATCTACCACCTGGGTTTCAGTGGAGGCTGCAAGCAAAGCTACCAAACTTCAATTAACGCTTTCATACCTTCCTCTTGGATTCAGAGTGGCATTTTTAACATGCCAATGGAATCATGTTAAGGATTGTTATGTAGGTGATTATTCATGCCATGAACACTGAGCTGAAGTAGGAGACGATGAGTCGTTGTGAAGAATAAGCATCACATCGCGAACCCTTAGTAGTTTAATAATGATTTATCTGCCTCAAGGACTCACATGTATTACAATTCTCTTATAATACACGAGTTACTGTTTTGAGCCCAAGTGTTTTAGCGCTCACCGGTGTCAGTTTGAAAAAAGTACAAAAACAGTTCTATATTCATATATTCAGTACCAGAAAAGATTGCAATGCTTAATATATTTATACAAAAGAGATTTATACTTATTAATAGCTAGGCAAACGCTTTCATTCTTTGATCAAGTTACCTTTGTTACCGGAGCAGAATATATCCATACATAAGTGCCTAACGGCGAATAACAAATAACGTACACGCGGAAATAGCATGTCTCCCTTAACGTGTTGTGCCACGAGCTTCATTCCTCCTTGACGTCGAGTCTGTGGAGCTATAACGGAGGGATGATTACCATTCTGTCGAAAGATGGTGGTGTTTTGATGATGGCGGTTTCTAATGCCAGGATCAGACTACACAATTGGTCTTTCACATCGGTCACCATGCTAGATTAGGCGGTCACGTTGCCTTGCCTTGTCTAGGCCAAGAGACTTTCAAGTCTGACCCTGATCAGTCATCGTTCACGTCCTTGTGTTGCGTGTCATCAGGGAGGAGGGTCAAGAAATCGTCGATCATGGGTACAGAAGGAACGTCAAGGAACCCGTCGTACAGTAGGAGTCGTCAGACCAGGCGAGAAGTTGCTAGGGTGTCCCAGAAGTGTCACGGACGCTTGTTCTTCCATTAGTTGAAAGTGCAAGGACTTGTTCATCATTGCTGATGTTTGTTTGAAATTTGTCGACCATGACAGGAACCGTGCCGAATTCGTGTAGTCCGATCCCTGCATGAAACGTCACTCTGAAAATCTTCTACAAAAGGAATCTCTCGTTACGTCATTTTCATCCTCATCAAACCCAGTCAAGTAAGCCAGCATGTCATGTGGATGGGGCGGGGTCATGGATCCTGGAAGAGACCACTCCCAGACCACTCAGGCTGGTAGTAAAACAATCAAGAAGATATTACTGAATGTGATATAAATGTGGATATTTATTGTTGTCTAATAAACCTACTGGTTGTTTCAGATATTTTGCCATCACTTCACTTCACTTCATCGCTTGGTAAAGAAGTTGATCGCTGAATCGACTGCTTAAATATTTAGGCTGTGTCGTGGTGTTGAGGGGGGGGGGGGGAATAAATTACGGAATTATTATTTTTGTAGACTGCAAAATAGTATCTTGGTATGCAGTATCTTTTTGTAGATAAACCGAAAAATAGCATATTAAAATAGCACGTTAGAATAGAACAATATATACTACTAGGATTTACTTTCTGCGATGTTGGTAGCACTAGTAAACGTATTTCATAGAGACAGTTCTCATAAGATGAAGCCTGGTGCAGTTAACAGAGCAGCCTGGGTGACATGCGGCACGTCCTTTTTGACGGTCAATCAAATTCACTCCAAATGCCACCGTGTGCAATCTTAAAATCTGTTTGACGCAGTGGTCATGATGAATGTACGACCGTGTTGCTGGAGCTCTTCCATCCTAATGAATTAAATATGTTTGAGCCCACGCTGCTCTTAAATAGTGGCTTTAGCGTTCTTCAAGCATTGCCAGGTTTTTGTTGTTAGTGTGGGAAGCCTCCATAGTTTATGTTCTTATTTAACAAGCTTGCGTCTCTAATGTCCTACAGCTCGGATTTACTGCCGCGGATGCCTATGGGATGAAACTGCTCGGTTCCCAGTCATGCTCCAGACCTCCCAGCTTCACGTTTTACCCGAGCTGCTGTATACAGGTGGTCCTGAGGACACGTGAACACAAACACGTGTACAAGAGCAAGCTCGGAGAAGCTTTGAGACTCAAGCGCCATGTTCGTTTTCATGACCTCGTGTCAGACGTGGCCACGATTCGCTTGGACGGCACGAGGCACCTAGTGTTTCACCAGGACACTAGCTGGTCAAACAAGATCTTGAATGATGTTGTAGGAAATGCTTTAGCAAATGTTTCTGGGCAAGCCATTTGTTTGCATTCTTGTATTACAGTGGCTCATAGCTACAGCCCAGCTGGAAAGAAAAGTGCCATAAAAAAAAAAAAAAAGCTATTAATTGCTTCCAGTAGGTTCCCTTCCAGCTGCTCTCAGGTCTGTTCGTCTCAACATTCATGGCACTGCTAAGTGAAACATTGTCTAGAACGGGAATGGCCTGAACCGCCGGCTCATGTTCTATAACCGGGATTTGCTTTAAAATCAACTTTAAAGGAAGGGGGGAAAACAATCATAGTCTTATAAAATACAAAATGTCTGTATGTACACGTCTACATGATTTCTTAGATTTTACGACGTAATACAGATAAGTTAACAAAAGATGTTTCTTCAGGTTACTTACATTTGGCACTATAACCAGGGGCTTATGGGGATTAACAGATATCCAATTTTTCCTTGCTTCTGAAAAATTGACCTCAGTTGGAAGTAGCTGAGAAATTTCAGAAGGCTTGGTTTGGGTTTTTTTTTTAAACCAAAAAAAAAAAAGTTCTAGGCTGAACTGGACTTACTGCAAAGTCAGCTCTTGCGCATTTTCATTGGTTGAGAAAGTGGTGATCGTCTTGCGCCATGCTCTGTTCTTGGGTTTCTTTAGGCAAAAATGCCCAAAACGACCTCATATTTAACATATTGTTCATCCGAAGTGCTTCTTCTCTAGGTTCTGAGTGGTCTTTCTGGACAGTCGGCTCTTAGCTGTCCGTAGTGAACGGCACGAATGTCAACACGCCGTGGCAATCGGTAGCAGCCAATCGGTAGGCTTAAATGTGATCCCCTTTACAAAAATGTGTTGAAGCTACTCCACAAGAAAGCAATCCCTTAACGCTGACTTCAAAAGCCAAAGCGGCCATTTCCTCTACGGATGGTTAACATTAGCGTACGGTCTCGCCGCTCCCAGCGACTTCACACCCCCTTCCCGCATCCCCGCTGACCACGGGGCTGTTGAGTTGTTCAGCCAGCGCTGGCTTTGGGGTTCGCAGGGCCACTTTTCTAAACTGTTCCTCTCCGCTTTCACCAAAATGCCTCGCTGATGCTCCGTCCGTTCTGAGACCTGAAACTATTACTCAGACTTAAATGAGACAGTTATGCACAAATTCAGCTCTGTGGAAGGACAAAGCTCGTTCATCGCACCAAATCTGCACAAGCATGAGGCCACGGTTCAGATCCAGCTGTTGCCCAGCCTCCATTCAGTAAGCGTGTTATAAAAGAACAAACGCCCCCAACTGACACAAAAAAATGTAGAACGAAAGCCAAAAAACGACGGGCGGTTTGGGCTTTTTTTTTTTTTTTTTTTTTGGTAAAATATTATAATTCTTTGCGCAAAGTCATCAGCCCAGACCTCAAACTGATGTATTACACCGAGCTAAATTGCTGATAAATGTTTTCCCAATAGAAGTGAAGCGTTTCAGATGATTAATGCTGGACAGAAGAGGTCTAAATTTGCTGTGCAATGTGTGGAGAGAATAAGAGTGGTTTTGAAAGATGGAGGGAATGGCAATGGCTGTGTCTCTCTCTCTCTCTCTCTCTCTCTCTCTCTCTCTCTCTCTCTCTCTCTCTCTCTCTCTTTCAGGCCTTTCCAGCAGATGACTCAGAGAGGCAATAACCATTGAAAGCCTTTGAATAATTTCTGCTTGGATTTATAGGTCACTGTGCCATTTTTTTGTTGTTGTCAGACCCTTTCAGGAAGGGCCTCCAGTGATGAAATGACTTGAAGTGTCTTATCCCCCCCCCCCACACACACATTCTATCATTCCCTGTGGTCTAACCCTCTTGACCTAAGACTGACCTCTGTCACACTTTCGAATAGATTACAATTAACGAAAAAAAAGAAAGTGTTAAGAAGCACTTTTCTCTTACTTATTCCTGTAATACCAAAGAAATTTACCAAACAATCCATTTCTCTTATTTAACGCCCGTACTACATGTACATGTTCCGGTTAAGTCTGTGTTATGGGACGTACTCTGAACGAGTTGGTTCCTGTTATCACTTATGCTATAACAGCTAAAAACAGGCGTTCCTTTATCACGATCACTTTTATCACTCTCTTGAAGTGCTCGTCAGTCTCTTGTCTTAATAAGACAAAAAAAAAAAATGCTTGTGTTACAGTAAACCCTCGTTTATCGCCGTTAATCCGTTCCAGACTCTCCCGCGATAAGGGAATTTCCGCGTAGTTAGAGCATAGAAAACCTGTTTACGAGCTTCTAGATACGGTTTTTAACATTATTAGAGCCCTCTAGACATGAAATAACACCCAATTTTTTGGAAAAAGTTAATAAAAAATAAACATAATTGACTCGACAACCGAGCGCAACCCGCATTTACACTGTCTCGATCAACTTTTTAATGAATATACTGTATTTGAAAAAACCGCGATAGAGTGAATCCATCTCCTTTGGTGGAAAAAATACAGACAGATTGAAAAAAAAAAAAGCTGAAACACTGGGGAAACCTTCTTTGTTAAATAACAGCATTTAGAAAAAATCTTAGACATAAAGCACTAATCGACACCTTCTGTCCAATCAGATTCGAGAATTCAAATGCTAAGTGGTATAAGACGTATTACACTGACATATTATATTAGCAGTTGTTTCTGGTCCACTATTTTGATTAGTCGTATGGATATTTGGCTTAACAGCACTGGGACGTCTCACTGTACGTATCCTGTCACTCTTCTGCGTCCTGGATGGAAAAAGCGGACGGGGCAGACGATACTTTTCAGCAATTTAGCAGAAATCAGGATCGATTTCCAGTGGCCATGTTATGTCCAAAATCTTACTTGCCTAATATTAATTTCTTGTCGTGCTGTGAAACAGCTGGTTTGGAAACTTCTCTGTCTAAGACCGCGAAGTCGTGCAGGGAGTAATCTGAAGCGTCCGTGCTCTCTACCTGATCAGCTCCGAGCTCCCTGCAGGACCAGAGCAATCCAAATCAGTCAGGACTCGTCCCGCCCCAGGAACCGTCTGTTTCACCTGCTGAATTCAGGCAGACGTTTCTGCAGCCTTATGACTAGAACAGAGAGACTTAAGTGCAGCTTTTGTCCTCGGGTCATGAGGCTCGTCAATCGGGACCTGCGTCGTTCATTAGCGCCATTACTAGACTGTACACTCCTGCACTGTGTCACTGTAAATCGCAACAGTGTAAACAGTGTTCCAGTAGAAAGAGACGTTTGCCCATGCTGAATCGCAGCTTGTCGTACAAGCACACGGCTTCAGCAATCGTTGTACATTCTTCGGAGTAAACCACACAGACGTTCGAGTATAATTGTCGACATGGATTCTTCGCCATGGGACGTTTTATATCTAATGATCGGGATTTATAATAGCAGCTAAAACAAGCCATCTCTACTCGGCCAGGTTTTTTTTTTTGCTGGATCCGAGGCTGTGATGGAAAGATTTGGAGCCGCAGACTTTGAGGTCGAGGTGATTCATGTCTTCGCCACTATTAAAATGAAGTACAGATCTATCAATCCATCCGCATCATAATCCTCGCTGCCATCATTTCCGTGCTTAGGAAGCCGTGCAAGTGTGTGCTTTCACTTTGGGCCGCAGAGACGATCATTCCACATCAGACGGCTCTTGGACTGCGTCTTGAGACGCTGATTTCGCCATGGAGTGCCAGTTCCCGCGTTTGGTCTCCGCGTCTCTGTCGGCGCTCAGTTAAAGCAACCGAAGTTGGACGCGTGCAAAAATACAGACGCAAGCGGCGAAGGCCTCACACTGTTCTTCACACTTATGAACGTCTTAGACATGCACACACATCTGTCAGCACTGCTAACAGTCTGATGACATGAGGATGTGTGTGGTTAACGTGCACACTTGAGCCTGTCACGCGTACAGGAAACGACAAAGAAGCCCTTGGAGTCGGCGGTCTGTCTGAATTTCGAAACTTAAAATGCCATGTCTTCATGGATGAACGATTAAAGAAAACGTGTAAATGCGGTGAACCGAGCGTATCGGTCAGTTGAGTCAGTATCAGGCTCCGCGTTGCGTAAGAGCCAGCGTGATATCACTGCCCTCTTCACCTTCCTGTCTGCATGACCCCTCCTCTCCTGACGCTCAACACGTGCACGCATTCACACACACATATATAGAATAGCGAAAAGGCTTCCTGCCCTGTGCTCCGTGACCTGGATCCAGGGAGGAAAAACCTGATGACGCATGTTAGCACAGCTGTCGGGATACTCTTCCAAAACACCGACAGCTTGGCGTGTTTGATCCGCGCAAGATCCGTTCGCTTCTCGCTTAGCGATCGGGAAGGATAAAAGTGCAGTTTATTTTCACGCGGATGTTCTATGTTTCTTTTTGTTCGCTTTTTAAGAAGCGCTCCGCATTTTTCTTACGGGCCCTTTCGTACTTATCCCCATTTGACTTTCTCGAGTAGAATTCCGAGCCGTTCCCACCAGAAAAACATCGCCTCGAATCCACCGGGAGGATTACAATCTTACCAATGTTCATGCGGGAATTTTTTTTTTCTTTTGTTTTGTGGTGTTTTATTTTTCTGTTGTCTGTCAGATTCCATCCTCAGCTTGAATCTGTTGTAAAAATAAGTTAAACAGCATGTTCAGCGCAGCCTTTCCCTTACAAAAGAAGGCAATAACAGCCCTCTGAGATTCTCTAGCAAGGCACGCATAGCATTTTCTCTCCCCTTTCCCTCCTTTTTTTTTTTCCCCCATCAAGCACCTGTCAGTGTTTTTTTTTTTTTTCGTTCTTTCTCTGTCTTGCTGATTGAGCTTAAGTGGCCATGCCGTTCAGCTCTCAATGGTGCCCTTTCTGCTAATGAATGGACTTAGCTGGTTTTAACCAAGCCTTTTCTGATGTCCAAGATCCACTCAACTTTTTTTTTTTTTTTTTTTTTAAAGGGCTGAGAGTGTGACTGCACTAGCTGGTACGATAATGGACCACACATGGACCACACCGGCCCCCTGTTGCTATGCCTCAAACCACCTCATCTTCTCCTCCCTCTCTGCAGCTGGTGGAGAGCCGCTGTTGTTCCTTTATGTGGTTTGTTCGCAAAGCGTTCATATTGACAGAGCTGGACCTGTCTCATTGTCCTCGCCGCTGGGGGGAGAGGCTCGGTACAGCCCTCCCTTCGTCTTTGTCCCCGCCACCCATGTGTGACAATAAGCTTCCGGTGAATATCTCCAACATGTTGCGAAAGCAGCTTCCCTTTAGTGAATTAGAGTGATAAAAGCAAGAGAATTGGATTTTGCGACACCACCACCAGGGCAATTGTATTTTGTTTTTTTTCTTCCGTTTAAAGAATGGTTCCCAGTTGGAGATGAAAAAATTTCCTTTTTTTTTTCTTTTTCATTTTACAGCCTGATGAGCCTAGTCATCTATTAATAGTAAATGTGGTTGAATGGTGGTATCTCCATGATTCCCCAGGAAGAGAACCGCAAGTTCTTCTGTCTAAATACTCACGTTCGCCAGCGGAAAGAGTACTTGGAAGCGCTGTTTATGGCTAAGCTTTAACAACCGGTTAAAAGTCGATGCGTTTGTGACACTGGGCTTGATGTGTTCCTTCAATCCAGAGCACCGTACTTTCAACCGCAGAAACGCATAATTAGGGTCACGGAGCCGAATCTGGAACTTTATTTACAATGCCACATGGACAGAAAGGAGCTCGGCTTTCCATAGCATAAACATGCCTTCTATTCTGCGGCATTATATATACAAGTCTCTGTTTCGTTCTTTTAACATGGACCTATAAATCTTGCTCGATGTGAAGGGATTATAATCAGCCATTTCGGGTTCCAACACGACGCCGTTTGATGTGTCACTCACGTGCTGGAGACGTTACCTCTGTACTGTACGTCGTGCCTGGTGATGGCAGGGGCCCAGGGAAGCTTCTTAAACTGCTGCACTGCCGTGGCTTCTTTTTGGGGATTTTTGTTTGGGTTTTTTTTTCCCCCTCCCCAGTCCTATAAATCAGATTTGTAGAAAAAAAAAAGATGAGGTACCTTCTTGTGAAGGCCACATATGTAAGTCAGTGTGTTCATGTAGTAAAGATTTAAGAGGGATGGGGTGTTTCAGACATGGTGAAATGTTTTATAGATTGTAGACTGTTAGTTTGTGTCTCCTGAAAATATCTGCATGAATGAGCATATAAAGGAGCTAGTCCGCTAAGACAGATAAGACCTCCAAAGTTGTTGCCCAGTCCCATCTTTTGGTTGCCTGGAAACCCAATGAACTGATCTAAAAAAAAAAAAAAAAAAAAAAAAAAAGACCAGCGAATTATAGGCATTAATACAGTAATAAAGGGAAATGATCGAGTGCATGAATCCTTTAGCGAAATGTCTTTAACTAAGATTTTGGCCATGGACTAAGGTGACAAGCTGATATTGTTTGAGTCTGGCAGGGTCCATTTAACATCCAGTCCAACTGATTTGGACGTTTGCATTCTCACGTGCTGCCCCGCTGGGTAATGTCTAGATGAATTCCGGGTTGCAGTGCACGTCTGAAAGCTCCCATTTCCAGCATTTAGCAAACGCTCTTATCCAGCGCGGCTTTCGCTTTTGAAAATTGAATCATTTTCCAAAGCGAAAGTGGCTCTGAAAACCCATGCTTCCAGGGGAGAACTGAACGCAGCACCTTAGATCACTCTATCTGCTATCCTGACTTTAGAAATGAATACAGCCAATTTTGTGTTGAACAGCATTGCATTTTGCCCGACGAAAAAAGCCAGACAAAAGCCAGACGATATCCCAGGCACCTTTGTGTAGAGCAGCAGGTATCATCATTCGGAAGAGCGTTCCCACCAACAGGTTTTTTTTTTTTTTTTTCCTTAATGAACCAATTGGAGCAGGTTGCGTTTAAACATGCATATGAAATGTTTTGCGAAAGTCCGTATGGTTTGTCTTTTTTTCCTAGTTGGTCGAGCGAGAAAAACCTTGACGGCGGTCTGTTGGAACCTGCTTGTCAACTGGTTGGGCAACTGTGGATGAAAAACTGTTTCTCCTAGATGCCCAGGATAGCAATTTGACCAAAGCATGTACCTGGGAATTTCTTCCATCTTGTCATATGTTCTCCATATGATCAGGGCTTATGGTCTAGGCTGCGTAGACGTAAAGAAATACAGCTGCCTAAGCATGTGGCTTTCGCTAAACAGGGAAAAAACTGGTCATTTAAGAGGGGGGGAAAAAAGAAGAAAGTAAAGCCCTTTAAGAATTTTTTCTTCCATTTAGACCCTTTTGAGCCTCAGGCAACATTAAGGCGTATCATCACGTGGCGTATCATCATGTGGCGTACCATCGTTGTATCATCATAGAGTCTCTATAGGAAGCACGGTTGTTCTGAGGAAAGTCGGTAATTTCCTGTCCTTCCCGAAACCTGCCGACCGGGCCGCAGATACTCCTCAGACAATTGCTTTTTATCGTCGTATGTCATCTATCCCATTGTTGCTGTTTCCATATATAGTGCAGGACGATGCGATTGTGCTGAGAAATATCCGATGGAGATCCTTCTGTAAGGTGTGCCATTGAGCCCATCTGTTCCTCAGAGATCCAGACATGGCCGCACATCTGGAGCTCATTATGCAGGCGGCGGAGATGGTGGAGATTTGGGCACATCCATCTGAGGCAATAAGGAGGATGCGGGCCCTGAGTCAGAGACTATAGCCTGCGGTTGATGGGCTTCCCCAATGTGTGGTCAGACGCGAGCATGCACATACAAGCACAGGAAGCTCGGCTTTATCCAAAGCGTCTGATTATTTCAGGGGAGTACGTGTCAAAACCCGACCTTAGAACAAAGTCAGCTTCTCTGAGCTCTCCTAGCAGTCTAATGTATATTATATGTATCATTTACTCAAAGGGGAAGATTGTGAGATCCTTGTGAGGTTATCTGATCATGGACCGGTCACAGAACTGGGGGAAGAGAAAAAAAATATCAGTTGCAAACTCAAAGGGCTGTAAAGCACAACTGCTTACTTGCATGGCCGTGTGGTTTCCGCGAGCGCCTATAAAGTCAGAAATGCGTAAATGAGCTCCTTTGCAAAGACTCAAATTGACACCATGTGGAAGACAAAGCATTTAAAAATACTTAAGTGGCAGTTGGGTTCTTTTTTCAGCACTTTTATGGGTTTGCGCTCCTTCCTCATCTCACGCAACAGCAATACTAAGGATATTTCAGCATCTTTGGAATTAACGTCGTGTCTTCAGGCGAATATGAACAGTTTGATGCGGAGCGCATTCTGAAAAGCATCTCTCATTTTCGTCGCAGTCACTGGTTAACCGGAATTGCGAGTTGAAATTGTCAGCGGCCAGCCCTCTCTTAAGTAATCTGGGATGCCTAATTGCTGTTTCATGCAGCCACAATTATAACGTAGACTTGCGAGTGCTCTCATTATGTTTAGTTCATGTGTAATTTCGGATTGTTATGGAATGGCTGCTTAGTTACACAGATTGCACCTTCTTAAAGACGTACAATCAACTGTCATCATCTCCGCGGCTGTGAGTTTGCGCAGAGGGGAAATTAATCTCAGTCAGCATGCAGATATAAGAAGGCGATTGCATCCAAGTACGCGCATTTCTACCGGTTGATAAACTCTACGTTTTGAGACCTACGTCTCTGTTCTGTTCTACCGAGCCATCAGGTGTTCCAGCGATTTGTTCACAGTGCTGAGTGACGTGATTGGTCCAGGGAGGTTCCAGTGTTATGGATATGACATTACTGCAGGTCTCATGTTTTCCAAAGTAACGGAGGGGCACGATTCGTTCATCCCACTTTGCGCGTAAACTTCGATGTTGTTTTTCGTGTAGCGCAAACGTTGCGGATGTGACTTGACCCAAGGAACCTCCTTTCAGGAGACGGATCGCCGGATGTACGTATTAAACCAGGCTCTCAAAGGACTTGGATGCTAAGAGCGTCCAAGAGCGTAAGAGTGTCACAAAAAATGCACGCGGTGTTTGGTTTAACCTCAGATATTCTTATATCAGAATGGCTCCTGGTTTTCCTGCGTGATCTCATGACATGCATCCAAAAAAAAAAAATGTTGTTCTTTATTGATTGAGTGTTGGTACCGAAGGGGGGAAAAAAAACCAGCAAGTGGATGAAATGCATCACCTGAGTGATGTATGAAATGACACAATAAATCCACGGTTTCGAAGGAATTCTTGTCGATGAATGCAAACCTGCGACGATAATCCCCCGCACAAAATGAGTCCAGAATCAGTCCTGGGTGTTGACCTGGTATTTGCTAAGCATTCAGGCCACGTGTAATTGCCCTAAGAATATTTTCACGGATCCTAATGCATTAATTAAATGGCCCCTGCGGTCCTCCAGTAGACAGCCTAATGAGCGTATTCACCTGGTGCCCCCCCCCCTCCACCTCCATACCATGCAGGGTCGGATGTTGACACGCTCCCAGGTCACCGACGCAACATATGTAAATTCAATTAGGAACCAGACACCTAATGGGAGGTGGATAATGTGTGTGCTTGTAAGCGAGACGTTCTGTGATGGCAGCTCTGATGTGATTGTAGCTAATGAGATCACACCGTGCGGCGCTGTGAAGGATCCCCTGCGATGCTTTATAATTAATGTGGACGTGGAAGCGTGCTTTGGGCTCCAGCTCACTCATTAACACAGAGGAAGAGTTGCACAGTAGCAAGCTCAGTTGAAGGAGAAATCATCGTTGCCGGTAACAACGGATGCGAGATGTTTTTGTTTTAACATGCAGGATATCAGGTGAGGAGAATCGAGTGCGCGTGAAGACTTATGATGCATTGCGAAATAAACGCAGTAATGTAGAGTGGGAGGAAGGAGCGCTGCAATTTCCCCGGAATGTTCAATCAGGCTCGGTCATTCGTGCTTCCTACCCTTCGCCCTTTCCAACTCGGAATGCAATATAGTTACGGGGAGATGAGCATATACCTTGGAAAGAAATGAAAAGAATGAAATTCAGCGCCTGTCACCCAGTCGTTCAGGAGCAATCTCATTCTCTCTCTCATTGATTTACTCGCTTGGCTCTTGCGATGATGGATTTCATAGCGCCGTGCGGAAAAAGGCCGGCTAATCAGAATCCTGTCCAGGGCGTCAGTTCCTGTGATGAGCAATGGTCGATGTGTCAGGATTTATAAGAAAACCGTATTTCATCGGGCCTTAGCGCCTTAGGGCAAGAATGCATACCCTGATATACATATCCACATGAGGGGAGGACAAATCATGAATCCATTAGAAAGCACACTTGGCAAGTGAAAGCTCTAGTGTCCAGTCAAATGTTTTGGCTGCCCAGAAACTACAGTAGGTAATTTAATGTTACTTGATCGTACAATTTGATATTTAAGTTATTTCGGAGGTAGGGTTAACTGGCCGATGAATTAAAATTTTCCAGGAAGGAAATGACGATACGTAGTCTTGAGTAGTGTTTGGACAGGACAGGATTTCCAGACATGTGTCTGTTAAGTGACGTCGCCAGAGGACATCTGTAGTAATTATGTGTCGTGAGTGATTCCTGTATCAATCCCAGAACACGAGATTGTCTTTTAAACGCCATGTCAGTACAAACTGGTTGTTTTTGGTGTTTCTTATGACTGTTCGCATTAGGTTTCGTAAGCTGCACAAGGTTGATCATTAGTAGATCACACGCCCACAATATAGATTCACCTGTGCTGGTAACTTAGATGCATTGCTTCTCTCCATCCATCCTTTCCTTATCTAGACCATTACCCATTATATCCATTGCTGGTCACAGGGAAGCTGGAGCCAATCCTAGCTGACCTCGGGTGAGAGGCAGGGCACACCGTGGACAGGTCATCAATCTATTGTGGCTCTAACACAGACGAACCTCCATTCACACACACACACACACAAACACACATTCACACCTATGGGCAATTCAGAGTAGAAACTAGACTTAATCTGCACATCTTTGGGCTGTGGTAGGAAACCGGAGCACCTGGACGAAACCCACACACTCAGGCTGTCTTTGGGTTAAGAAGAGGAGACAATAGAATAGATCACTTCCTGGTGCGTCTCCGTAGTGAAGAACATAATGCATCCATTCGGACAGGATGTACAGTATATTTCCTGAGGTTATTTATGCAGGTTCTTTTATGCTCAATAAAAGACTGCATAATATTTCCAGACAGGAGGATGGTCAGTCTAAAAATGAACAAGAATGATAAGTTGGGAGTAAATCCCAGAGATCAACTGGTAAAACTAATGCCGTCCAAATAGAGTTTTAGTTTCTGTAGTCTCCTTATAACGTCTTGGACGTAGCATGTCATATGCGTGCCTTTGAATTAACAGGAAGTTTTTAGTAAACAATATGTCTGTTTCTTGGCATCTTCTCACGTTAGTTGTGTTCGACTAGCATCTTAATTTTTGCTCTTTCTAACGATGGCCATATTGCGTCCTGGGTCGAGGTCTGTACTGCACCGTTGAATTGAAGTGTGTTGTTAAGGTCAGTAAAGACTTGTTTTTTTTTGTTTTTTTTTTGGTTATCGGACAAGGAAGAAAAAGCCAGCGAGTGCTGTATCAGCAGTCTGAACCCATTTGTCTGCTGGGCAAACGACTGTTAACCGAGTAACCTAGTTGTAGCGATGCACTCACCATCACGTGTCCTGATATCGCGCACGTGCGAGTTGTTCTCACTCTGCGTCATCACCATTAATATTTCAGCTAAATCGCTTTGCTGTTGTTTATTGATCAATTGGTATTTACTCTGCTAAATGCTGCACACCTAACTGCAGAGAGTCCTGGCTAAGATATGTCTGTCTCAGCGTGTTTATGCCTCATAAATAATCCCTGCGTCTTGTGCAAACAGGCACTCCAACCCGCAAGTGTAGAACATCCGCCACGTGGCTTCAGGGCTGGAGTCGGTACGCTTCAGTGGGGAGAGCGAAGCCAACTAAAGCAGTCTAAAAAGACATTCATCAGATTCCAACAGGGTTTTGTTTTCTGTATAGCACGACAACAGTTTGTGAACGCCGAGAGCCCTGTTGTGAGCTATGCTAACAGAAATCCTGGCAGATTGTGGAAATCAGTCTCCAAAGCCAGGACGCCCAACTGTAAAGGCAATAACCAAGACGGTCACCCACACAGCAGCTTGAAAACAGAAAAGCCATTATCTCCGAAAATGTCTTTTCAGTGTTTGTGTAAAATGCCAATCTCCCCAGTTGTGCTGGAGCTCCAGTTTTGCATTCCCATCCCTGTGCCACATGTTCCTCTCAGCCAGACCTCCGCATTCTTCTGTTCTGTTCTTATTCATCCGCCGTCTGCCTCCCTGAATGATAAAGCAGCCTGCTGGTGACCAGGACGGGCCTCAAACCTGAAACCGGACAAGCAGAGCACTCTTTCTGTAAGAGGACCTCCATTGCAGGCAGGAACAAAGTCCGGCTGATTTATTGCCCCCTGGCCGGAGGGGCATTCAGCATGACAAAACACCCCCTGTTGTGTAGGGGCCGGTGCGTGGGATGTACTTTCAGACCAGGGTCAAACCGGGATAAAAAGACTTCTGTTCCAATCAATAGGATTCACAAAGCATGAAGCATTTGGCTTTTTTTTTAGTCTAATTGATAGGATGGCTCACAATCGCTTTCAGAAGCAGGGGATCAGCAGCAGTTGATGTGGCTCATTTTGTGGTGTGTTTTAAAGCTGGTAATAGGATTTTAGCGACGAAAGATTCAGTGCTTTCCATTCTGGTATGGAGGGGTTTTTAAGCAAGCAGTTGCATGATCTATATATTATGGGTTAAAATAGAGTACTTAGCAACAATCGGTGGAAAACACCCCAGTACGTACTCTCACACTGCGTATGGAGTCTATGGGTGCGTATCTCCCTACATCGTCAACGTTTGTTTTACTGTAAATATTTATTCATTAAAAAAAATACAAAAAAGTTTTAAAAGATTTAATCAGGGTTGTTGTTTTTTTCTTTTCTTTTTTTTAGCAGATTTCTTTCAAAAACTTTCAGTCAAAAAATGTGGTTTGAAAAGAGTTAGTGGTGAATAAATGCGATTTATCTCGCAAATTTTGCAAACGCGCTCAACTAAAGGTTACGTGGCCGGTCATTTACATTGTCCGTCAGCTAGCCTTTTAAACAGGGTTGCCGCAGGTCATGGAAAAGCTGGAAAAGTTTTGGAATTTAGAAATAATTTTTCCAGGCCCTGGAGAAGATTTGGAATTCTTGGACAGAGAGGAAAAGTTCTGGAAAAGTTTTGGAAATTTATTTTTGTTTCCCGCTTCGCTCCGCAATGCGCTAACTGCGCTTTGCCCCGCTCGCTCGCTCACCGCGCTAACTTCGTTCCCCCCCCCACCCCCCTGCTCGTTCGCTCACTCACGGTTTTGGAAAAGTTTTGAAAAAGTCATGGAAATTAATTCTACCAAAGTTGGGAGATCCTTGTTTAAACTTCTTGACTATGGTTGTTGATGAAAAGGTGGATACCTGACCCGCAGAACTATGGCTCAACCAGCAAGGGTTCACATCATCAAAACAAAAAAGAATAAAGAAACATATCTCTTGCGGTTGCTTTCCTTTGTGAGCTAATAAATAAATAAATAAATAAATATTAAATCAAAAATTCAATTAAACTATAACCGTTCTTCGAATTGGCAGGATCTAAAAACAAG
>JAOVYU010000042.1:28130234-28141916 GCA_025674565.1 Synodontis membranacea
AATAAATAAATAAATATTAAATCAAAAATTCAATTAAACTATAACCGTTCTTCGAATTGGCAGGATCTAAAAACAAGAGCTTACACTTAGACTTCTATTCTCTTTTATTTCTTCTGGCTTATTTATATTTCATTTTCTTTTCTTTTTTTTTTCTTTCCAATTTCATGGACAGCATTGCATCCTAAGTGAATCGAATGTCGTTTGGAAATTCTTCACGAGTCTGCCTTTTGAGAAGGAAGAGCAAAGACACTAAAAATGACTAGACTTCATCCCGGTGTATGGGTTGTAATACAGCAGTCTGCCTTGTGCCGGTGATTTATGAGCTGCTGTAACGTGGGTGTATATCACTCAGCTCAGCTCATCTTGCTCAGGCAGGTTGTTTTATTGGCTCTCGCACCTGCTATTGGTGATAACTTACCTGCAGACATAATCCACCACGGGGGAAACGACATTACATTCTTTTCACTTTTTTCTTTATTACGCTATTAACAAGGTAGCACGGATTTGTATTTATTTATTTTTTTGGATATGGAAGTGACCCCTGTTTCGTGATTTCCGTGTTAGTTGTAATTCACGGGCGTTTTCGTGGGCCGCCTCTCGTCGGGAAGGAGAAACACGGCTATTAATCACGGCGACGTGTTTGTGTACTGATATGTTGATGGCTTGACGGAGCAGTGTCCTGCAGCAAGATTGTTTTATATCGCCGTAGGGGAGGAAGCTCGAGCGGCGTACCTGTCTCAGCTGGATTACACCTTCACAACCTGACAGTGAAATATGACCCTACTCTAAAGCAGATCAGAAAAAAAAAAAAAATGACCCTGAGGGGAAAATATTTGAAATTTCAAGATGCATATGGTGATGACTTGAAAGCATGCTACTGTGTTGCAATGAGGGAAGTCGAGGTTTGTGATTGGATTGAGTGCCAGGTAAAAGCACTAAGGGCCTCGGTGAGCCTCTCTTTCTTTGTTTAGCGTGGCATGAAATAAAGTGGACCCTGCAAATCGCACGCTTCTTATAGCGCGGCAACGAACCTACTACGCCGAACAGCTCGCAGCTCACTGATCTCATGCAGTAGCTTCCTTTTTCAGACTTTGCGTCTTCCGTTATTCAAAGATTGATATTTTTGGTCACGGAAAAGTTGGAAATTGGGGTAGTGACCCAAAATCTTGCTACTTATTCCCAGGTGACATGACACAGTCTGATGAAATGAGGTGCTGATCTCAGTCTTGCTCTAATTTGATAATGCTGTGAGATATATATATATATTGTCAATGTCGTTTAAACAGGAACTATTGCATTAATTTTCCCATTAAAAGAGGACACGGCTTTATTATCTGTGCGTTTGCGTTTGTACGTGTGTACTGCAAAGTGCCCAAAAAAGCAAAGTGATGAAAAAATGTAAAGAGAGATATAGAAATACGTCAAACGTTTTGGAGAATTTAAAGTCCTGGACAAGCCCTCACACTCGCCATGCCCTTGTGTGTGTTCTCGCAAAGCCTGCTAATGTTGCTTTTATTGCATCGAGATGAGAAACATCCACCCATGACAATGTTAATTTCATGGTAGCCCGAGTTGGATTGTACCGAATACAAAGCTTCTGACCCTCTCTTTGTGCGTGTTTGGATTGGTCTATGGAGTGGTTGAAGTTCCTCACGCTCTCTCTATTTCCACATCAATTACACCTACAGTTCCACAGTTTGACTATTCATCTGCTGAACCTATATATATATGTATGTATGTATGTATGTATATATGTATGTATGTATATATGTATGTATGTATGTATATATGTATATATATATATGTGTGTATGTGTGTGTGAGACATTTGTAGCTAAATAAAATGCACCGGGACCATTTGTAACTATGGAAGAAGAAGTTCATTCCGATTACCGTAGCACAAGCATTGGAAGGTTGTTCATAAATTTGAGTCGGAGACTGCAGTCTAAATCATTAGGACATTTTCCCCCTTCTGAATTGATTTGTACTGTTGCAATTTTTTTTTTTTTTTTTTTTTTTTGCAAATTACCTGTCTTACTTTGTTTTTCATCTCAGCAATATGTTCGTGTAATGAATTATTTATATATGCAAATTGGCCATTTTTTTTTTTCTCTGTGCCAAATTGAAAGAGCACATGATGGAGAATGACATCTTGCCTGATCTGCATATGGTAATGTCCTTATATCGAGCGAGCCTGCGGTTCCAGGGCCACCCTATAGCCATTTTTGGAATCTGACGTTTCCTTGCGGAAGAAATGCAGTCATAAATGGACCTTTCAATCAAGAGACGTCTTTAGCGTTTAGTCCCGCTTTCTTAAACAGAGATGGAATTTTGGAGTCTTAAGAAGCACTCGCCCTTTGTTGAGTATTGAAGTACTGAAGTACGCTTTGGAATGCTCCCTCGCCATGACACAAAGACACGACATAACGACTTGGTCAAATAAAGAAACGGTCAGACGGCCAGGTGTTGTGACGCTCGACATTCGTCCATGCTGATTATTCTGAAGCGGTATTCAAAGTGAAAATACAGTCCTGCAATTTAGAAGACTTTTTTTTTTTTTTAAGCTTGAAAAAGCAGCAGTGATTATTCTCACGAGCAGCAGTCCTCGAGAGTTCTTCACAAGCACCGCTGGGGAGGAGAAAGTTTTCTATTATTGAGCTGCAGGCATTCTCATGGGAAGAAACTGTAGACAAAGACTTGGGAAAGCAAAGCTGAGTGGTCGCAGCGGAGGACCTCCCCGTAGGCATTTGCAAAATATGAATGTGGCCCTTTCAGACAATGAAGCTGGGTGATGACCCATACTTGGCAAAAAAAAAAACACTGTCCGCCAGACTGCCAATGCTGCTTTCCACTTCCCTGACGCTGCCACAAGCAGCTCTCGTTGTTTACTGGTAAGAGATTGTGTTTTACATCATTTTTACCGTTTGCCAGACGCTGAATTAAGTGCATCTCAAGTGTGTCATCGAAACGCGATGCGCGCTGCAGATATGTTCTGATGACTTTTTATGGGGTCTTTTGTTTTCCATGCCCGGATTGCGTGCCTTTGTTTTTCATTTAGCCAGACGGCACTTGTCTGGAAACATCAGACTACTATTTACACCGCTATGGGTTTCACAGTCAGCCACAGAGTTTACTGAACTTGTTCTTTAGGCTGGGCGATGCAACCCCCAGATTACAGCAGCTCCATTTGTACATCACTCCTCATTAGCACAGCTCCAACCCAGCGTGAAAGACCGATGCTGCTCACGGCGGCGCGAACTGGTTCTGACAGGAGCCGTCTCCAAATCCCCCGGCTGAGCCGGTGTGGACTTTTTGGTGTTGGCAGTCACATGATCCCATCAGACCCTCAAGAAGCCAGAGGTGTGCGGTCTCGCAAAGAATGTTCCCCTGACTGGAAAAGGCATCACTGAAACTCTAGAGTTCCCTCCGTTTTCTGTTTTTTTTTTTCCCCCCTTCTCTTCACTACTACACAAAAGTGTTACGGGAATTACTCAAGTAATAATAGTAATAACGTTGTGCTAGGTTGAAGTTTCATGTTACTTGTTACGAAAGACGCCAGTGGGCATTAGCTCTTGAATCATCTCGACCTAAAAAAAAAAAAAAAAAAAAAAAGCTCCAGCTTTGATACTAATACCACAAATAGGCTCGTCATCTCATAGACGGCTAATTACCCGTGCCAAGCCATTACTCAGCTCCGCTTCGTCGTATAGCTGCATTGCATTGTGGATCTCTGAGTCCGGCGTTTGCTGTGGCCGATACTTGTACATTGGATTTCTCGTTACTCTGACTTTGAACACAGGTTGAAAATGATGTGTAAGGAAATACGGTCTTCCTGTTTTGTCTCGAAGACTCAACAGCGGAATTCTGCGTTATCCGTCACGTGAGGGCTTGTTGAAATAATTCTGTTAAATGTTATCGTAGCTGCGGCGTGATGCCGTGTGATGTCAGTGATGTGATGTCACAGCCGTTAACTTCTCGTGGGAATAACATTAAGAAAAATTCAAATTAGCACCAGAATTGCTGAACTCATCATACCGTGTTTCCCCGAAAATAAGACCAGGTGCTCCAAAAGACGCGTTAGGGCTTATTTTCTGTTGTAATTTGCGCAAAAGTTGGCGGAGAGGTCTGATCCTTTTCGTCCTTTTTTCGCATTGAGCACACTCTACCAGTAACATTAGGATGGATTTGATAAGTAATTAGGTTACAGTAATGAGTAATGGGTTTTTAACTCACCCTGGTGAGCTCACTGCTGGTTCATCTGTCAGCGAATTTCCAATTCACATGATGAAAGACCTTTTTACATGCATCTGTTTTAATGAAATATCTCCGGCTGAAACTCCTTAAGCTCTCTGGATAGATGTCGTAAAGAGAATTTGAAAACGTGACCATATTTGTCTGGATATTTCTACTTGGAAGTCGGACGGGGCTACCAACCAAAGTGCTGCTTCATTTCTGTACAACGGGAGTGAATGGAGGCACGCTGTCCATTTGTTTTTATACATTTGATGTCAATAATTATGATTATCATCATATCGCCCAGTCCTAGGTCTCATCAGTGCCTGGTGTTGGGCATGTATGAACATGACAACTACAGATTCCTTTACCAAAGAGATCCTCTTTGAGACCCCCGACCGCCTAAGCGTGGCAGAAGCTTCAGTTTCTCGCCCCCAGGTTGGTGAGCCGTGATGGTTTTCTTTTTCCATATAATAGTCCTGCTTACAGCACGGGTCTCACATACCAGCTTTCTACGCAGAAGGATAAGGAGTAAATTTGACAAATGATTAACAGAGAGCAAAATGGACCTGAATAAACAGAAAGGGTGAAGGAGATGCCTGCCAAAGCGAAGGATGGAATCATTTTTTGCACAGCGAGTTTTAATGTGTCGATGAAGGATCATTCCTTTTCACGATGCGTTTTGCTTACTCAACTAGCTATCTGATTTCTTTTTTTTTTTTTCTTTTACTTTTTTTTTTTTTTTGCGCAAAGCATTCCTTTTGCCCTTGACCTGAGACTCTCTAATTGTCGAGCTGTGTTTGGCAGTGTGTTGAACAGTGTACTGAAATCTTTTCGTCTCCATCTGTTCGGCGAGGTAGCAGGTGGAATGCGGTCACTACAGGCAGCGAAACAAGGCAGCGAAACGAGGCGGCATGCCAGCTATAAGCATCTGATCGAAGAGGCAGAATGCTGCGGCAAAGGATGAAACGTTGGGCTTCCTGCAGCGCCGGACTGAAAATCTGATGGCGGAACTGACGAGTTCTGAAGAGTTTATACTGTAACTGATTCTCCTATCTGATTGGTCAGAAAGTGATGATTAATTTCCTGTGACGGCAGATGGTCTCGTGTTAACACGCTTGTTTAAAGTACATTCTGACGTTCTGTAGTATAAAGCTTTTGGGTGCAGCTGTGCTTTTCTCTGTCTTACCTTCAAATGAGAAAGTCGTGAGTCAGACTGTATTTACTATACATCCTATACAGGGTCGAATTCTGCTACCAAAGCCCTATACGCCTTATTATCTGTTTATCTCGACCTGTCTGTATCCATCGCAGTGGTCGTCTTTTTTTCCCTGCTGTTTTTCTGTTGCAGTCTTAATTGCCTGCGGTAATTACGAGTGCCGCGGGGAGTGATTGCAGCGTTGCGTAGAGAAGCGCGTCGTCACGTGCACCTTGTTCCATCCATTGCAGATTTTAATTACAGGCCTGTATGTTTCCACACACACACACACACACACACACCACAAAGGAGACTAATGACGCCTGCCAATACTCCCCCTGTGTACACACACGCTTACCTTCTGTATGTGTGTGTGAGTCACAGTAAGACATCACATCGTAGGGCAACCACGACTGTGTCATAGATGACTGATAAATGGGTTGGAGTGTGTACGTGTGTGTTGTCAGGGCCAGAGCAGACAGCATGGACCCCAGTGGGTGTGTGTGGCCTCCGGGGGATTCATCCGGTGCTGTCTCTTTCTCTTCTTCTGTCCTGTTTTGCTGTTTTTTTTTGTTGTTTTTTTTAATGCCTTCGGCAAACAAATTTGGATGTCCACCAGGTTGCTCTGCCTGCTGGGTGAGAACAAACGAATTGTTCTTTACGTCTCTTTCTCCATCGTTTACTTTTCCTCTTTCTTTTATCGGGTTTGTCCCTTCCCCCTCTGTCCTCCACATGCCAGCCAGTTTGATTGACTCGGCTTTACTCTCGGTCGCACCGTGCTTTGTTATGCCACTATAGAACTCTCCCTTCTCTTGCGTTATTCATTTTCTCTCCGCTCATGGGTGTGGTGCACGTCCTCGATCCCTGAATCCACAGGAGGAGGCTGAAGCAATTTCCGCCTTTGTCCATGTAGTCTGGTCACTGCCTCACGTACACGCTCTCCTGGGCTGTCTTTGTTTCATGAGCGTTAAGCTATTTAGTAAACACCGCGCAATTCCCAGGCAGAATGTCATGAATTTTAAATTAAAAAAAAAAAGAAAGCACTCGAATCAAATGCAGCCTTCCTGTTAATAGAGGCTGCGTTTTGTTTGGAATGTAATTAATTTGCCCATTTCTGCTCCGAATGGACTCGCGTTCATTATGAAATCGTTCAGGGTTATTATTGGGTTTTTTTTTTGTTTGTTTGTTTTTTTTTATCTTCTCACAGTACAGCATCATTTGGCTGAAAACGTCTCGTATATAATCGATATGACACTCGCGCAAATCCATCACTATCCATCATTCTGGTCCAAAGGACAGACTCTGGATTTAAGTGCAGCTCGAGCTTGAAGGTGAAAGTGCGACCAGCCAGGCACAGGTACCGGAAGATAAATGACCTTCAGAAAGCTGCATACAGTAGCTCCGTCACCGTTCAGTACACACGCTTTCATCCTCTCATCGCACACACACATGCAATCAAGCTGCACTTCACATTCTCCTGGCAGGAACCGGAGGTTCAACCCGCTTATTTCAGAGATCTTTCAAGGCTAGCTCGTCGGCTCCGGGGGTGATGAATGTTGACGGCTGTCCACTCGGGCCCTCCGCGGAGTCACCGAGCAAGCAGTGAGCTATGTGAGAAGCTCTGCCCTTTTCTCCCTAAAGCAATGGCCGTGTGCAGACAGTTTCAATTCAGTTCAGTTTTCTTAGCAACCAGAGACCTTTACTATTCAACCATCACACAGCTCGCGTTATGAAACTGCTGGGAAAATATCATCTTTTGATTTTGTTTATTATTAGTAGTAGTAGTAATCGTATACTCGTTAACGCAGAATATGAATTACTGTGAATAATTCAGTAACTACTGTATAACATTGGATCAGTATGATGTAATATAATGATTGGATTCTTCCCCCTTCCCCCTTATATTCTATAATATACCTGCGGAATTCACAAGTATGTTTTCATTAGCGTATAAATACCCTCAAATATGAACCATTGTGTTTTCCTAAGCTTCGAGTGAGCCTACATAGGGAGCAGGTCCAGCTCAGCGGAGTCCACAGCTACACAGCGGCATGAAGCGGAATTCTAGATAGCGTGAAAATGTTGAGTAATAGAGTAGTAAGGACCGTTTTAGAATAAATTGTTCAGGTTCATGCAAGCCTAGTGCATTGTTTGGCCCACAAGCCTCGAGTCTGAGAGATTTCCCGTGTATATTGAGATGTTTTTTTTTTTTTTTAAAGCTGTTTTTCGCTTTGCACTCTGCGGGACACTGGATGCATGGAAAACCCACATATTCAGATAAATCTGACGTCTTGGCCATGATGACCAGAAATCTTTTTAAAGAAAAAAAAAAAAAATTATAGGAAAATGCTTGCTTCAAACATCTGCAAAAAAAGAGATGCTCTAAAAAAAAAATATATATATATATATATGGCTCAGTCTTCTGAATAGTATAAACACTGCTAAACCTTTTTTTTTTTTTCTTTTTTCTTTTTATTCTTTCGCAAAGATTCCCGCCTCCTGTTGCTATAAACCTCCAACTCTCATTGAAAATGAATGACTTCTGGCTGCTTTGTTGTGCAGCGTTGGTGCTGTCGTGCGTGCAGGTAGAGGTTTCACAAATCCTCTTTCTCTGTCTGTCTTCCAGCCGTGCTATCAAAACCAACCAGGACCTGCTTCCCGAGACGCCGTGGACCAACGTGTTCTACGATGACTTCTGGGGTACGCTGCTCACACACAGCGGCAGCCACAAGTCCTACCGGCCTCTTTGTACGCTCTCTTTCCGCATCAACTATGCCCTGAGTGGCCTGGAGCCGTGGAGCTACCACTTAGCCAACGTGGCACTGCACTGCGCTGTGACGGCACTGTTCACGCGCCTGGCGCGCCTGCTGCTGGGTACGGGATGCTGGAGGCTGCTGGCAGGCCTGCTCTTCGCCTCACATCCTGTCCACACCGAGGCTGTCGCAGGCGTCGTGGGCCGGGCCGACGTGGGCGCTGCCCTCTTTTTCCTCCTGGCACTGCTCTGCTACGTGGGGCACTGCGACCAGCGGGCCGAGGGGGCACGGCGTCAGTGTTGGGCGTGGTTTGCGGGCAGCTTGGCCTGCTCTGCGTGCAGCATGCTGTGGAAGGAGCAGGGCATCACCGTGCTCGCCGTGGCGGCTGTTTATGACGTGTTTGTCTTCCACCGGTTGAAGCTGCAGCAGCTGCCTGGAATTCTCTACAAGGTAAACATGTTTGTGTTTTCTTTTTTTTTTTTGTAATTTTTAGCAAGTCAGACCTGGCTTTTTTTTTCTGACACATGCAAGCGATTTCCTTTGCTCCCTTCTACCTTGATGAGTGCTCAGTGGCCCTCGGTGGAAAACCAATATCGCTGTGCAGAGCCAGTGGGCGTAAACGTGTGTGTGTGTGTGTGTGTTGTTTGCTTTTCATTAGGAAATCGGTTTCTGTGTATATTCAGCTGGATGATCTGAAATGACCTGGAGTGTTTTTTTTTTTTTTTTTTTTGTTTAATTTTTTTTTTATTTTACACTGCTGCAAAAATATACTAGAGGCAAACAAAAGAAACATTTGTGCTCAGGTTGTTTAAATGCAACGGGCCAGCGAGTTTTTGTGTTTGTGATTTTTATATAGGAAGTGTGTAATGGTTCAATAAAGCTTTGCTCTTGTTCAGAACACTGTAAATGCCAGCTCTTTAAGCACCAGCGATTAAACTTCGGATTTAACGAACCCGTGATAATTAGAGAATTTCCACAATAATAAAACAAATAAATCTGAGAATGGCCTGATAACGTTCAAAAAGGTTTAATTACTGCATTCATGCAGGACAAGCTTATGAAGATGAATGGTCCTCTTAGGACAAATAGTAATGTGAAAGTATTTTTCTTACATGAGGACGCAATTAGTGTGGAGATCAATCATAAGCGCTGTGTGTGTGTGTGTGTGTGTGTGTGTGTGTGTGTGTGTGTGTGTTTGCTAGACAGAGAGAGGGAGGAAAAGTGTCTGAAGCTCACTGAAATCAATGGCGAGAAACAGATTGCAGTGATGCAATTCTCTTTAGTGCAAACCCTTTTTTTTTTCCGAGCGTCTGACCATCAGAGCAGCATTGCCTCAGCCGTGGCTTGTCAGGAACATTTAACATCTTCCCATGAGACCTGGTTACT
The DNA here is from genome assembly GCA_025674565.1 of Synodontis membranacea. Classification (NCBI taxonomy): domain Eukaryota; kingdom Metazoa; phylum Chordata; class Actinopteri; order Siluriformes; family Mochokidae; genus Synodontis; species Synodontis membranacea. The sequence continues at coordinate 28,139,804 of JAOVYU010000042.1, forward strand.
TTGTCGACCCCCAGTGATCCTGTGCAAATTAAACATGACATGTGCAGCACTGTGACTTGAGGTCATGGCTACTTCAGGATGCGGTGGTGCAGTTTCAGCTCTGCACATCTACGTGTGATCTGTGTGTATATCGCTACCCTTTGATAGAAATTCTCTGCGCTGTGAACCCTTCGCCATGGGCTGTACTTCTCGTTCTTGTTCCAGTGTGAGACCTTGAGGCCTCTTTTGCACTCGTCATATTTATGGTCTCGCACTTGACAGCTGATGCTGGCCTATCAGAAGCTCAGTCAGACACGTCATCAAAATATAAGCCTTAAGCCTGAGCTGCGCTTCAGTGCCAGCAGGCTTTGGACGCTCGCTCACTCACGCACGCACTCAATCCAGCATTTGCTCACGCACTCACTCATTCACTCACGCACTCACTCACTCACTCACGCACTCACTCGCTCACCCACTTACTCAATCATGTACTCGCTCACTCACTCACTCACTCGTTCACTCACTCACACACTCACGCACTCACCCACTCACTCGCTCACCCACTTACTCAATCATGCACTCGCTCACTCACTCACTTGTTCACTCACTCGCTCACTCACGCACTCAGTCCTGCACTCGCTCACGTACTCACTCACTCGCTCACTCACTCACTCACGCACTTACCCACTTAATCATGCACTCGCTCACTCACTCGCTCACTCACGCACGCACTCAATCCAGCATTTGCTCACCATCTCACTCATTCACTCGCTCACTCACACACTCACTCACTCATTCATTCATATCCAATCCCAGGAACACTCAGCGTGATGCACGAATACACACCAGAAACGCGCACTCATTCATGCAGACCTTCTCACTTGGGGGCACCTACTATCATGTTTTTGGGATCGCAGGAAACCAGAGAACCTGGAGGAAAACCTCACAGACTTACGGGAGAATATGCAAAACACTGGACAGACAGTAACCCGAGCTCCAGATCAAACGAGGAACCATGGAGCTGTGAGCCGGCAACGCTACCTGCTCTACCACCATGAACAGACGACGACAAACACGCGCTCTAACACACACCTTCCTGTTTACTGTTTACGCCCCATTGTTTAGGGTCAGCTAAGACTTTCTTGCTGTTCTGAAAGGTCGTTAGTTCATTTCAGGAGTTCATTTTGGACACTTATCTGTGGCGGCTCTGGTGAAATATAAACCAGGATTTACTATGTGTACGTCTGGGCCGAGCACACTGGCTTCATCAAACACTCATGCTTTGTGTACATACCCTACATGATTTTCCACCGAGCTATTCTCAGAGCTGTCACCCTGTGGTACGGTTCACGGGGCTAGCGCCAAGCCGGAGGCAAATAATTCCACAGTTTCCCGTTTGAGAACACGCCACATCACTCTGACACACGGAGAGCGACTATAAAGGAGCGAGCTGCCGGAATTACCAGCAACACGTTTGAGTTTTGTGAAATGGCTATGATCGTCGATCTGAAGGACAAATTTTATTTCATCTTTGACAATGCAGCTCTGTGATAAATCCTGACAAACTGACCTGAAGAGCTGACAGACTGCTCCCTGCAGCACTAAACATGTTTGGATCAAAGCGAAAAACAAGGCAATGACATGCTAAAGCTCTGCTTGTCAGCAGCTCATAATAAACACTTTCGTATGTCTTTCTGCATCTTATTTACAAAGCAGTGTGTCTGCAAGCTTGAAAAGGCCTCGGCTCTGAGGGACATATTACTGGCTGTTCCCCAGCTGTGTAAGCAGTTGACCAACTTCTCCAACGCTTCTGTGTAGAACTTTTTAGAAATCTTAAAAATAAAAAAAAAAATGAATTACAGAAATTTAATGTGACTAGACGTTTAGCTAATTGTTTAAAACAGCGGTCCCCAACCTTTCTTGTACCATGGACCGGTTTCATGCATGCAAAATTTTTCCGTGGACCGGGTAGAGGCGCGGGGGGTTCGCATAGCGGGTGTGGAGCTTATGTATCTTCTGTTGCGATGAACCCGTAACTCAGGTAGGAATCTTGGTATTTTCATTTAAATGCTGCTTTCTTTTCACTGGCAGTCTGTGACCCTTCTGCTGTCCCATCGTTTGCTCGTCCCTTCCC
>JAOVYU010000042.1:28179175-28203731 GCA_025674565.1 Synodontis membranacea
CATATGAATTGATGCTAATGATGGCCAAGGGAGTAGCCAGTTCGCAACCTCTTGGCTAAAGGAGGGTTAGAAAAGTCTGGGACTTCTAGTGTTAAAGCATAATCGTTCCAGCTATCCTCAGAATCTCCAGTTGCTTATCTTTGCAATAGTGTCTGAGTTATTTTAACTTGAACATACCACTTGAATTACATTACTTGAATTATGCGCAATAATTACTACAAAATACGACATGGGTGTGGATTGGTTTGTAATCCAGGATACAAGTTCAAGTGAAACTCCATCTATATCACGTCTTAGTCACCCTATCTTTTTAGGATAATTGTATTAAAAACATTGCTTGGCACTTAGAAAAGCTGTGCTGTCGAGGTCCCTGTAATAATCCACACAGTATGAGGAGGGGATATTATTACAGGTGCTGGGCTGCTTTAAGCCTGGTGTCAGATGATGTCTGAAGGATCAGATTGTGTGTGTCTAGCTTGAGTCACAGAGAAAAGCCTTTAAGCCTGGTTTCCTAAGAGCAGAGTTAACAGCGAGCCAGTCCTGCCTCTGTTCCACAGCAGTACACTGATGTCAGCCATACAGGAAGTCAGCCATGAGCGTAACTCCTGTGTTCTTTTAATTCCCCTCTCGAATCGTTTTATCAGATTGTTTGCGGTGTTGTGCTAGCAGTTGTTGAAATCGAAAAGTGAGCTTTTTGTGAAACAGAAAAAAGCAAGAGCAATGTTATGTTCGTAGCTTTCAAATTTCATATACATCATGTAATAAATGCAGCAGCAAAACCGAGTTCAGCTTTTACTCTTCAGCTGGCTGTGAAGGTGCCGGATCAGGTTTCACAGTCAGTCTGATTTGCCTTGGGTCACTTTCAGATGACTGACTGTTATAGGATCAGGTAATAAAACAAAAAGGAAGGGGGATGTGTGCTTCCATAACCTCTGACCCCTCAACCTGCCCCCCTGTCTCCACCCATTACAGGCGAGGCCTACATGAGGATGAACAAGTTAGCTGACGCCGAGTACTGGTACAGGGAGTCTCTCCGGGCCAAACCAGACCATATACCAGCGCACCTCACCTATGGCAAGCTTCTGGCCATGACGGTAAGAGCAGTCCACACACACCAGCTACTTTAAGGTCAGAACTCTTTTTTTTTTTTTTTTTTTTCCCCAAACTTGCTAAACATGCAGCATTTTTTTTTGGTCCGAAGTCTTTCATAGAAATCCACATATTAAAGCTTCCAATGGAATTCTCTCTGTCTTTCATTGTGAGGTTCATTCCTGCCCCTGTCTCCTCTCATTTCCAGCCTAGCCGTACAGAACCATACGTCTCACGTTTTGCCTGGTGACCCTTCCCTAAAGAAAGAAAATAGTGGTCCTTTTTAGTTACCATCTTCCAGAAATCAGCACAAGCACAGTGAGCATGTTGAATGGGTATTTTGTTCTGAACTGGGCAGTAATAACCAACGTGTAATATGAGTACATCAGATTTCAACAATCGCCATCATAAATCATCATCAAGTTGTCAGGTTTGGTTAAAAATGAAAGGATGTACCTTAAAGTTGAAGAAATGCCAGCAAATGACACTGCTTATTTATAGTGGTCCAGACTTTGGTCCTTTCTTAAAGCCAACCATTGGATTTAACTCTTTTTATGAGGTTAGAAGAGGAGAACAGTACTGCTCTGTGTTTGCCGTGACTGCGCTTCAATGTTTCACTGATATTGGCCTTACTTTCTGTCGCTGAATGATTCTTAGTCTTGATGTTCCACAATCCCCTTGACAGCGTTTTTCGATCTCCAGTGCATCCAGTGCATCACAGCTAACAGGAAACAGTCAACGAACTTTTTGAATGATGCCCTTTGCCAATAAAGAAACAAGCACAGTCCATTAGAGAGCACTTTTCTGTACCAGACTGAATTTGAACCCAGTGGAGTGAGGAAACTTGTCTTAGCTTCAGAGCAATCTATTGATTTTGAAACAGGGATGTAGCTTCAACCTTGCAGCCCCATTTATTTGCTGATAGCTGGATATGGAGAAAGTGAGTGATGAGGGGGCCACACAGTCCTCGAACGACCCAACACTGTTGAGTAACCTTGAAAAGGACTCAACTGAGAAAACTGAGAAACGTTTAAAATGTGCTTGAGGCCTCTTCTCAAGCGTGTAGTGGTCGGGCTTCAGCATTGTGGTTTCAATGCATGACATTTTTTGTTTGAGTGGAAAATTAAAAGTAGTCCGCTTTTTTATTTTTGCTTCACTTTCCATAATGAAAACAGATGTGTCTTTTGAATGATGAAACATACGTCAAATTGGAAACACTCTTATTGTAAAGTATAGTCAGATTTTAATATAATGGCTAAAATGAATAATGTGAAGCACAGTGGATTTTTCATCACTAAAAAAAATCCAAACAGAGTCAGATGTGAGATTGACCTTTGGATTTCCTACTTTCTTTCTTTATATATATATATATATATAGGGTTATCTGTGTGCAACTGACTTTAGCTGCCGCACGTGATGCGTTATTTGAAATAAACCTGCAAAAAGCTTCCATCAACATTTCAGGTTTATACACACACTTGCATACAAAGTGTTTGACCTGTCAATGTGTCATGTCTAGAGTTTATGTGCGGGCAGAGGGTGATGAGATACGCACAGTCAGTTAAGGGGCGATGCGGGGTGATGTGATGAAAATCAATGCTTTACCCTGCTGAGCTGACCTGCGTGACCTTTCAGCACCGACCCCATACGGTCATGGATCCAAAGCCCAGGGGTGTCAGAGGGCTTCTCAACCGTGTTATCAAATTCTGTCATTTCCGCAGCTAATCACATTCAGACTCTTTTCACAAACACCTCGGCGAGGCCAGAACAGCGGCCTGTCTGTTGTCTGTCTGATGTCACGCTCAGATTAGGGGGTCAGCGGAAATGAGATGGGGGGTGTGTGTGTGTGTGTGTGTGTGTGTGTGTGTGTGTGTAGGGAGGATGTGTGTGGGGGGGGGTGGTGGTGTGGGTAGGATATTGCTTAAGAGTGACAACTTGAATATGAACACATGCTGTAAAAAGCATTGAAATTAGTAACATGAGACCTGGCTTATCTTTTTTCTTTTTTTTTCTTTTTTTCTTTTTTAGTTTGTATTTTTTTCTCCTGGAAATTGGAAAAAGACCTACTGTAAAATGCTCACGAAACTGGAATCTCAATTTGAGATCCTATACTGCAATAAACGCTACACCGATTTATACTTGTCCTTTTCGTCTTAGTGATGTGGTGTGGAGACAAGCAACCATGTCTAACAATAAACAGTACCACTTAGTGATAAGGGAAATGCATTAAACTCATTAAGCTGTTATACACAGCTGGCTTTAGGGATTAACTGTGCGTGTATGTATATATATGTAGCATAAATATGTATGTCACTTTTGCACTTTTACATCTGCTCCGCAGCTGAACCCAGTCCTCTGTTTATCACCCAGTGTGTGAAAGTGTGTTATGATCATGTGTTATGATACTGGAACCAGTATGTCTCTCGCACATACAAGTGTTGACTCATTTCAAATCAAATATTCCGTCACATTCACACTTCTGTTCATAACACAACCCTGAGATCACTAGGTTCAAATGAACATGCCATGTGAGCTGTCGTGAAGTCCTAGTGAACTACAGTCGTAATCCAGCGTTCACCGTGCGCAGAATTTGAAAATTTGAACCTTTTTTGTTATCTGGAAAATCTTTTCCTTGAAAATGTGTTTGTTTGATTTAGGGTCAGAAAGCTGAAGCAGAGAAGTACTTTTTGAAGGCCATTCAACTTGATCCCACTAAAGGAAATTGCTACATGCATTACGGTAAGCACTGGTGTATTTTTACTGGTTGAACAAATGTATTAGTTGCGTTATTAAATATGTCCTTTTACATGGTTTTTTTTATTTTTTTTAGATAAATATAATTTTTATATACGAGCACTTTAAAGGGTTTGTTGTTGTTTTTTTCCCTTTTTTCCAATTAGATCTCTTTTAGAAGCTTTAGACAGCTAGAATCATCCAAAAAAAAACATTTTTAGTGAGAATGTAAGAGAATATTATATAGCACTTGGTGATAACTTACCACCCTTCTGTTGATTATTTTCCATTAAACTGCACGCTCTGGAATGTTTCGTTCCTCTTATAACACGGTGGCTCTGTTCACACCTGGCATTAACGTGCATTTATAGAATCCTGGGTGATCAGGTCACATGTGGACAGCTCTAAGTACGTCATTTCACACCTGACATTAGAATGCATCTCCACGTGCGTCTCGAGTGACCACTTGTAATCAGATCTCACTTCCATGCTCTGTATGCAAATAAACTCGTACGTCATTTCTGTTTGCAAAGACCAAATGCTTTGTTGTTTTTAACTGGCGGGGGCAGCAATGTGAATAGTCTGTGAATAGTCTGCTGGAAATAAAAAAAAAAAAGAAGGTTAGAGATTAAATATTTAGGTTAAGTAAATGAAAAGATTTAATATTTAACTGTTGTCATTCTTTAATAGGCTGCCATTGGCATTGAAATTAGTGTGTACATCTGCCTACAAAGAGGACACAGTAGGCGGCTCTTCATTCTGGCCCAGGACACATTTGCATGCATTCTGCAAAATATGTGGCCATATGAGGCCCAGACCACCTCTAAATGCGGTCTGAGCCATGAGATCTCAATGAGTCTTCAGGACGCATTCGTAACAACCCTTCATCTGAGGTCCTCAGTAATCTCCTTTGTTCGTGCTATGATACGTGTCCATAAACATTTCAACATTTTGATAGATCCATGTTCTTTAAATAACACAGGGTGCCCACACACACCTGATTGTCCTCCCATTGAGTGAAAACACCTGACTCTAATTTCACCTTCAAATTACCTGCTAATCCTAGAGGTTCACATACTTTTGCCTCTGACAGATATGTAATATTGGATCATTTTTCAAGTTGTGAGTTATTTTTGTCTCATTTATTTAACTGGGTTCTCTTTATCTACTTTGAGGACTTCTGATGATGTTTCAGGTCATACATAAGCAGAAATGTAGACAATTCTAAAGGGTTCACAAACTTTCAAGCACCACCGTAGAGCTGTGCACTTTTGACCTGATCACCCACGATGCAGTTAATACCAGGTGTAAACAGGGCCAGTAATTTGCCAATGATTATAATTTTTTAATGAATCGAAGGACAAAGTAATACTTTTTCTTCATTTGTAGTGTTTTTTGTGGAACGTCCATGAAACAAGTTAGTTAATGATATGACATATAATATAATATACTGTATATTATACAATATAATAGCTATAAACAACCATTTCCTCACCAATCTCTCTTAAAAAAAAATAAATAAATCAAAAACACGGCTTACAAAGAAACTGGAAACATTTCCCATATCAACAACCATAAATTTATAGCAAGAAAGTGCTAACACTGGAAACTCCTTCCAAAAAGGCTGTATAAACATCTCCTTGCAGAAAACTTCACAATGTAAACAACTACTGAGATGAAGAAGTGTCTGCCGTGCAATTTTCAATACTGTGGAGCTAGAAGAACTGTCGGAGCTGTGACCTTATAGCTGAGCAATCAGAATCAAGTGTGATTATTGTGAACTCACGTGAAGCCGACCAGTCCTTGTAGTATAAAAGATATTCTGCTGTCTATAGAACTGTTAATATCGGTTGTTTTGTTTCTGTCTGAAGCTAGGATCCTGCTTATAAAGGCCAAGTTTGTACTCTCTTTTCTTTATTAGATAAATGGTGTGTTGATGTAAGTCCTTGTTCCACTTGCAACAGAGATATTATTTCCCCAAAAGCAAGCTTTCATGCGTGAAGGAATGGAGACAAAATAATGAGCTGTTCTGTTTCTATGTGGAATCGACATGCGTTCTTGTGCATACATGATCTAACCTAATGATGTCCGATGGCCATTTGAAATTATGGGAAGTCTTCTGAGACTGGATTAAAATAAAGGGATATAATTAATATCAACTGCATGCATTTATGGAGAAATATTTCTAGTGAGCATGTAAAGAGCATGGAAAAATTGTATGGAAATCAGCTGCATTATTATCACAGGTTATCACTGGTAGGCTTTCGGCGTATTTTTTTTTTTTTTTCTTGTCAACACCTGGGCATCATTTTCCACAGATTCCTTTTAAATCACACTTTTCGCTTAGCCAACTGGGCCCAAGACAGAGAATTTTCTGGGTATAGCCCAGACCTCCATCAAAGTAGTGTTGACTAGCCTGTATTGACAGGTCTAGCTGCCAAGGAGTCTAACATAGTGCTGCTTTGTATGGCTGATCACATGGCTCCCTTTGGCCAATAAACGACGGCTCACACATTTCTCTGCAGTGCTCTCTAAACTGCATCCAGCAAGCTAGAGAATATGACTCCTAATGTTTCTTACTTCAGCGATACTGAATATGGATTTCTAGAGTGGATCGTAATTCACCCTGAAAAATCTCCTCACGGGGATGTGACTGGAAAGCATTTCTCTAGCATTGCGAAGCTGATGAGATTGAAGGCAAGCCATGTTTGTCCTTTCAGCCCACAGATGTAGCCCTAATCAGTGATGGTGGTGGAGCACTGACATTAGCTGGAGAGCACTTGTAGTGGTTCAGGTTTCCTCCACAGCTATTTGGGAAAAGTATGCATGGTTTGGCGAGACATTATGGGAGCGCGGGAGATGCTTTGGAGAAGCTTAGTAAAGTCAACACTGTGTTTATTTTAGGGAGAACCTGGATCCCAGCTCCTCCCCTAGACTCCAGAAGTAGTCCTACCAGCAAATCTTTTCACACATGTTTGTTTGTCCGTCTGCCAAGTCTGAATCAGGGCAGAAATAATACTTTTGGTTTAAGTTCTCACTAGATATAATTAAGCAAACAAAAGAAGCAAAAGAGAAAAAAAAAAACATTGGAGGGATGTGTGCAGCTGAAAACCTACTCTTTCATTCATGGAACTGAAATGTGGTGATTAGGAACGGTATAATAAACTTTTGCCAAGTGTGTATAGAAATCACAAAAATCAGAAAATGCAGTATTAGCACTCTACATTAATATATAAAAATATAAATAACTCCTTTAAAACCATTTGTGTTTCTCATCCAGCCTTTAATTTTGTCTAATTTTTTGGTATAGTATTTCCAGAACCCATTCCATTTCTACAGTTCATCAATTTAGGGTTTCTTATGGCAATTGAACCACACTAGTTCAATTAGTGAATTAAAACAACAGGTTGTTTTGGTCCTCATCTGAGTGCAAGTATGCCCAAATGAACTGCACGGGGGGGGGGGGGGTGCACCAGGGTCAGATTCAACGAGATTAAACACTGCATATGTGAAAGCACCTGTATTCACTCATGGACCCATCTCTCCGTACCAAAGGAAGTGGTTCGCGGTACAACACTCACAATTTGAAAAGAAAACTCTGCGACTTCCTCTCACTCTCTCAGGTCAGTTTTTGCTGGAGGAGTCCCGCCTCCTGGAAGCTGCCGAGATGGCGCAGAAGGCCGCTCAGCTTGACAGCGAGGAGTTCGATGTGGTTTTCAGTGCGGCGCATATGCTCAGGTAAGACTCCAAGCTGAGATTTGTTCTCAGCATTCCGTGAACCGATGAGAGACTCAAGAAACACTCCCACAAGAAAGTCTATGAATGATGAATAACGTGAGCGAAATGTCTTTTCATGCATCAGAGACGTTCATTAGAAACCCTGCTGCTGTGAGTGGGAATCTCTTCAGTACTTCAAAAACGCAAATGCTTGCCAGAACCAGAGCGTATCTTTACACTAGGGCATATCATTACACCAATCCTATGTGTCACAGTGGTCCAGTCATGTGACGCACAGGCACACCCGTTCCGCCAAAAGTGGCGTGTCGTAAACAGTAGACAGGGCGTTGTGGCAAGGCAAAGACTGACAGGAAAATACCAGTTCATGGAGGTCCATTTATTTTCTTGGAGGTTCATTTGTAAACACATCATTTTCCTGCTGCCCTACCTTTAATCACTCTTCGTTGTAATGTTTATTCCAATTTTGTAGCTGCGGTCTTGAGAGCAAACCCAGTCCCATCTCACAAATATTTGCTCATTTAAATCCCACTTTCATGGGAGACCACTTTCCCACTGGTGGTACAATGGTGTGGCGAAGGACCAAGGCCACATTTCATTGTGCATATGTAAATGAAAAAGTAATCCAGGCCTAGACTCATCATTGAAGACAGAGAAAATAGAAAAAGAAATCTTGTGGATTACAAATGGACATGTTGAAATACTAAACCCATATTTATTAACCATCACAGTATATTTTAAGTTTTAATATCTGTCTGGCTTTTGTTCACAAAATTATCTGTGATTGGTTCAGCCCGTTTGTTTTTGATGACTTGTCCCTGTCCCGTGTCTGACGCTCCACGTAGACTAGACAGCGATAAAGAGAAATACACAGGAAAAGAAAAGCCGTGCTGTCCGTTCTAGCGAAGTGTTCGAATATTGTCATTGTTTTGTCTCTAAGCTACTTAAATCCAAACTCCGGTTGGCGAGCCATGACTAGCTAGTGATTTCTGAAATGAAAATGAAATGACCGGAGATTGGAGTGCAATCTGACAGATTCTTCACGAAAGAAGTAACCTACACAAAAATGAGCTGAATAGATTTGTTTCACCTTCGACGTCTTAGTATTTAGTTAAAAATGAATAAGATCGTCATGCAGCACTTTGCAATTTTATTTGTGTCCTTTTGGACAAATGTAACGTCCACTTTAAAGCAAATTGGGGAAGAAAAAAAAAAAAGCTTATTTTTGAGTTTTCAGAAATGTTGCTGAAGTTCAGGTCTGAGGACACGCCAGCCTACTTTAACCACAGATGATTCTTTATAAAGTAAACCACTGAAACATTGTGACCCATATTTGCAGTCTTTCACCACCAAGTGACAGAATGATGGACAGCCTGGTCTAAACTTAGTACATGGAGGTGATGTGTGACATTCCTGCAAAATAAAGTTTTGCATTTCAGCACTTTTTGCTGAAAACCTCAGAGCGCCTGTAGAGGATTTAATTATTCAATTTAAAAAAAAAAAAAACTAAAAAAAAAAAAAACAAGGTCCCAACACGTATCTGTTTCACGTCATGAATCTGCACTTTAACAGGGTGTTTATTGGGATTTGCTCCTCTGTTGTCCCTCTTCAGGTTTATCTGAGATATACATCTAGACCTCTTTTATTAGAGTGTCAGAGTGGTCAGAGTGGTGTTTGTCTTTGCATTTCGGAGATAAAAGTTTAATAAAGCTAGGAAGCCTGAATGCAATCTTTGTTTGAGCCACCTTTTTTTTTTCACCGAAACAAATCAGTCAGCCGCCTCTTTCATTATTATAATGGCCGAGACTGCCGTAGCCATCAGTCGCTGTCCGTCCTAGTCTCTAAACGACAATAATATATGTTCAGCCAGACAGTATGTACGGCTGAATGCTGTGAAACTGTTTTGGAAAATTAATAAATGCAAAAAAAAAAAAAAAAAAAAAGGTTTCATGGGAAATGAGGGCTAGTAGAACGATAAAAAGGTAGTAGGTTTTATAAGTGATGAGCATATGGAAAAGTCTCTTGCCTTGCACTTTTATTGTCGCTTCCGTAGACACCAGTCTTCTGGGACGGACCGAAACATTGTTGTCTTTCTTCACTGCTGTACATTTTAACTCATGATGCAAACTTGAACGTATACTGGAGTCGGAGTGGTTTATATGGGTGACGTTCTATAGTATGAGGTGCTCTAGAAGCCAGTGCCGAGCCTATGGTAAATCTGCCCCGTGTTGATTCAGTATTTTTGCTTTTTCAGACAAGCCAGTCTCAATGACGCAGCAGAGAAGCACTACAAACAAGCAGCAAGCCTGAGACCTGATGTGAGTATCAAGCCGTGGCACTCTACTGCCCTTTACAGTACATACACGTGGCTGCCTATAAAGTGATCATGTCTGACTGGACATCTTGAAAATTTGTTCGTTAAATGACCAGCCCATACAGCAGTCATTTCTTAAACAGTTTCATATTTAAAACAGTTAAGAGTATTAGGTTACATGAACACTTTATATTAAAGATTGCACATGGTTCCAGAATTAGTACAAGACTAGCAATAAGTAGGATAAAAGAATTAAATGAGGCACTAATAATATGCCAATGTTTCCTAACGTACCTGCCGTATTCACTACCTTAAACATGACCAGGTGTGCTGTTATAAAAAAAAAAAAAAATCTTTCTCCGAACAGTATGTCCCAAAGTGTTTCCTTCTTCCAGCAATTTTTTTTCCAGTGAAAATGAAAGGCAAATTGTTATACTTTTAATCAGGTAAAAATTAGAAAACAAATTCTAATACATTTCAAGTTAGTTCCTGTTTTATCCCTTATGATGTAGCAGCTATAAACAGCCTTTCCCTCAACAGCCTCTCAATTTTTTTTCTTTCTTACTTGAAGTTAAGTAAACCACAGCTTGTCATTTTTGAATGATCGTTAAAGGGCCGTGTTTTTTAATCCACTGATTATTATTATTATTATTAGCCATAGATCCTTCCTTACTACTCGCTACTATAGAAACGATAATGTTTAAGAATTAATATAAACTTGCGATCACTGAATTACAGTTGGCCCCACTGTTAAACCTTCTAGCCAATCAAATTCAAGAGCAGCTCTGTGGCATGACCTGTACGTGACTTACAAAAAGTAACGAGTCGACAATTTAAAAATAAGTTCGCGGCAATAGATGATTCTTTTCTCAGCTTGGCCACGCTACACGGACAGTTTTTGTTAGGGATGGAACATTCCATTGTAATACGACGATCTCACGGCCCTGGGTTACCTGCTCGTTTTTTGCTCTCCAGCAAATTTCGTCTCTTCAACAGCTGGTTCTGTTGAGGTCATCTGATCCTCCACACATCTGGAGCTGCTGTTGTCTCTGCATGCTTTAGGAGGGATGAATGGAGAATGGCAGACTGGAGTGGGGTGGACGGAGGGGATTAAGGAGGGGTGTGTGTGGGTGAACGGAGAGGGTTGTTTGAACCTTTGATGGAGCAATGTTGAAAGCACATCTATCCGGGTTTTCATTCTGAAGTACCAGCGTGTCGCTGTGAGCATGACCATCACTCTTCCTGACAGTATCTCGTCTTCAGAGGAATAGACCTGAATTGAACGTTATTTCATTGTTAAAGTCCCTGCTTCCCCCGCCAAAGAGCCACATCCACACGAAGGCTGTTTTTAAAGGTTGCTTTAGATAGCATTCGTTATTACTGTCAGTTTTTTGCAGTTCCTTAAGAAAACAGCTCTTGAACAATTAGAGTATGTTTTATATAATTGCAAAATCGTTGGCTGTGCTGTGACTATAGACGTGGCAACAGATATACCACCACTTTAAATATTTCAATTGAAATGGGACGAGACATTTGCTCCCACCCAGAGATAGAGACAGGCCCTAAAATGGTTGACTAAGTGTAAAAATACATGTGCTCTGTGAATTCTCTCTAACATATGTTGACTGTCTGATGTGTTGCCTGTGAATAGTTAATGCCAAAGCTACACTCAGTTGGTCCCAAGATCTCATTTTGTGGTTTGACCTCTTATTGTAGGGTCACATACCTGAGTAATATATTACTTAATGTGCCACCAAAATGACCAGCCTCTTTCATATTGCAAGTCTGAGGCCTGGCGGCTTGCCGAAAATTGTCTGCTAAACTAACCTTCTGAGGTCGAAGTCTCCGGAGTGTTGCAGAAATATACTGCCGTCTTTCCTCAGAGACACCAAGTGAAGCATGAAATGGTTCCAGAAATGAGCTTAAGATTAAACCGCGATCACTCACTTGCAATTAAATGCTTTAACATATTGGACACAGCGTGAGCTGGGAACTTTGCTCATGCCAGGCTTGCCTTTATTTTGGCTTCAGCCACTGTAGTAAATGTGTTTTCTTATGAACGTATAGGGACCTGAAAATCCTTTGACAGTACGCAGAGATTATGTCAAGACACATTTGATCTATTTACCTACTTCAATCCCTTTCTCCTGGAAGAATCACGGCACTCGACATATTGTTCCCATTGAAATCGGTAAAAGGGTGGACATAATTCATCTGACCTTGACACAAGGAAAATAGATTATAGGTGTCCAGAAGGATGATGGACTGTGAAATAACAGCATCTCGGGCTGAATTTTTTGCACTAATAGACACCAAATTGCTTAAGATTCTAGTAAGCTCAGTGTGAACCCAGTGTTATAATGACCACAACAAAGTCCATAAAATGGATCATTGTGAAGTTTGCCCTTAGACGTCCTTTCTAAACGAGCAGAACCCATTAATTGTGAATTTTGTGTAAATTTTTTTTTTCTTTGTCCTTCAGTACCCTGCAGCCTTGATGAACCTTGGTGCTATCCTTCATCTGAATGGCAAACTTCAGGAGGCTGAAGCCAATTACCTGCGAGCCCTGCAGCTCAAACCTGACGATACCATCACCCAGTCCAACCTGCGCAAGCTGTGGAACATCATGGAGAAACAAGGCCTGAAGACAATGGCCCCTTGACTCAAACCCACTATGTGGAACTCAGTGTGAAAGATACCTTCCCATGTGAAGAGATCCAGTTCAGGAAGAATTGTCTTTAGAGAGACGGAGATGTTTCTTTCGTAGGAACGGGACCAAAAAAATTGGTTATGTTTGAGAACTTGCTTGAGAACTGCAACTTGAACAGATTCAAGAATCTGCACAGGACTCGGCATTCTCAACAGGAGCACTTAAGTTGAAGTGGTCTGTTGGTACATACTTGAAGTTTCTCAGTACTCTGGCTATTAGATAAATGACGCCTAATTGTATATGTAGGGCTGCGTTTGGAAAAAGTGCAAGATCAGGAAAGAATTTTGTGCTTTGAAACAAAATATTTTAACATTATTGGGTTCCTTGATTCATATGATTAGATTATCTAATCTTTAAGGAAGCTTTCTTGATGCTGATCACAGGAATCACGTAGTCAACTAAGACATTCTGGCCACCTGTAATGGTGCACCTGTTTATATTTTTTCCACTGTTTTTTTTTTTTTTTTAAACCAGCGGTGCACCATTGCCAAACCCCATCGCCGAGCCAATTCCCCTAACTCCATTTAAAAACCAGAGGCTAGCACATGCTTCCACCAAGACCTGATCATTTCACACTGCTGCTCTTGTATCATCTCATAGCAGCTGAACATGCATGAAGGAAAGTGTTAACTGTTCTTATTTATATACATGAGCTGACAATTGTACGCAGTTGACTAGTGATGCACTAAACTACCGGAAAGAGGCAGATAATGGCCACCAGTAATGATCAATAATGGCCATCCCTCCATTGCAGAAAGGAAGGCCGATTATCCTCTCATGAATACTCAGCCACTTATACGTTACACATGTCCTGATCCTAATTCACAATCTCGTAACAAATGGGCAAACATTATTACAGTTGCAGTTATCTATTCAGACTCAATCATGGACCATTTCTTTTTTTATTGTCATATTGAGAACAGTTCCAATGCAGATCAAGCCATCCAAAGTTTGGTAATTCATTTTATAAAATTCAGCTGCAAACATATTTGTCAAATGACGGAGTTATAATGGGTAAGCTCTGAAGGCACTGACAAGAGATGATTAATTCCCATATCGAACATAATAAGTTCATATAAAAAGTTCATATCCTGAAATAAGCTCTCTTGTCGCACGTTTGGCGCATTAGTGTCATGGATGGTGATCATCTTTACAAATGGATTCATTCGAAGCGATTTGTGAAAGTATGACGTGCGCACTTGAAGTTAATAAGCTACGTATAGCTTGAAGGAGTTTTTTTATTTTTTATTTTTCAAAAAAAGCAAACCATGTACTGTAGCACAGATGGCTTCTTTGCTCTTTGTTAATTTCTCTGCTAACTAAGAAATTTAGTCTATGATTGGCACAGAGCTAAACGCAGGGCTAAACGCCTCTCAGATCTCCTCACTCTGTGTTTTTCCTAACAGGGTCTTATCAGTGCTAAACGTAGTACGGAATTGTGTAGACGGATGGCGTAGTAATTTGGGTGTAATCTGGACAGGACATACGCACAAAGTGCTACACTATGGCCTTATAGAAATTTGTTTAAATCATATTTTTTACTATTTCAACCCAAAGCTTTATGTACTATATATATGCGTTAAAGCCTACAGTCTGCCTTCTGCTGCCATATGAGTAACACAACCTGAAAATCAGATTCCTCGCTCCATTTTTAAAGCGTTCATTGTGTTGTATTATTTATTTATTTGGGACAATATCCAATCTGTCATTTTAATTAACCCATCTAGCAAAATTCACAAACATTGGGCCTCATTTATCAATGCTTTGGTGCAGGCCAAACCAAACAAATTTACAAATGTTTCAGAAACGCTGATTTCCATATTGCATGCATATGCTGTTAAATGCCAATCCATGAATGACCAAGTGCGTTAATGGCAGAGTTGATTTACATTTTGTGACTCCATGAAAGGTAAAAGTTCACGGCGAACGAGTGCCATCTAAGCATGGTGTGCTAAATATTCCACTAGTGCAGCTCAGCCACAATAGACACACACTAACTCTTCCTCCTTTTATAGATATTAAATAGCCAGTATCATTTGGCTCAATTTATTCATGTGTGCTTTTGGATAGCGTTTGAAATTACCTTTCAAACAGTGGTTACTAAATTAGTGTGTGCAGCTGAAGCTATTTAAAGTTGTCCGTGTGATCCGCATCTGATTTGAAGACTGTCAGTGGAGGTTTTTATTAATGAGTCTAATTAAATGTAAATTTGCACAAACCCATAGGATACGAACAGATTTTCTTTCCCCCCAAACGAACTGGATTTTAACGAATGCCAAATTTCTTGTTCAAATGCCCTTGGGAACATTCTGCAAATAAATGTATTTGTACCCAGTATGATAAACGAGGCTCAATATTAAATACTGGAAACACGTATTTGAATTTGTATGTAAATGTTTCACGCTTACAGTTTAAAGACGATTAGGTCTGAGACTCAGAGCATCACCTGCAGCCCATGCGTTATTACCAGGCTGGCCCCGGGCTTCATGTTCCTCCAGCAGAACGATAACACAAATATCCCCTGATTAAAGACATTTCTTTTTTTCCTCTGCTCTGCCAGAACAAAGCCCGTGTTGCCTCTCTGAGCCAAACGTCTAGCTTATAGCTCTGCCAGTTGGAAAAGAATTGTTGATGCAACAGTGCTAAACAGGACATGCTTGAGCTACTACATGACCATGTTCCTCTGATTGCCTTTCCCTTAGCTTCACAGCAAAACTGTAGCCGAACTTCAGAAGCGTGTCAGATGCAAAGCTTTGAGAGTCTCCTAACCAAATATAAAACCACATTGCACTCATCTAACAATGCACAGCCATAGGTTTGTAAGGGATTGTTTATATGTCATCATGGTGTATTATTTTTGTGATTTCCGTATCACTCATACTGAATTTTAGTGTATAAAGTAAACCTAATATATGCCGTTGTATTAAAAGAAAAAATAATAAAAAATACGCCTGAGATTTCACAAAGAACGTTGAGCCAGAAATCAATAAATCCTAGCATTCGCCTCTCCTTCTGTCATTTTTTTTGTCTTTAATACTTGTTAATTAAGTACTTGTTAATACTTGTACATATTGTGTGCAAATTTGTTTTACTTGTAATTAACTTTCATGTACTGCAGTCAAAGCTACCACTAGGTCATGTTTCTCTCGTTTATTTCAAATCATGGAGAATATTCAGATCGTTTTGAGTTTGTTCACTATATTTCAAAGTCATATTAATGGATGTTTAGCAGATTTTAATTCTTAATTTATTTCCATTGTGGTGTCTTGTAAAAAAAAAAAAAAAAAAAAAAAAACTAAATAATAATAGTAATAATAAACCAGCTGGGACTGTGTTGTTTTACCATGTAATAAGTTCATCCATCTATTCTTTCTTTCAGAGCCACTTTTGAAAAGAAATTGTGTAGCCAAACTGTTATCTGCCCTACTCTTAAATCAGTTTAAGTTTTTTTTGTTTTGTTTTGTTTTGTTTAGTTTTTTCCAGATGACCAGTCTTCTAAAAACCCAACAACATAAGTATATTTTCCAATCGGGCTTAATGGATTCTAATAAATGAAAAATGCAAGGATTGTGCCACCATCATTGTTAATTTGCTTCTCCCTGTACTGTAGCTGACCTGACCACAGCCCCTGCATAAATCTTGGCTCATGATGGATTTAAGTGTCTAAGACTTGTGTTCAGACAATACAGTGTGTAGCTGTACTCACCATGACGTGTGAAAGTAGTGCATCTTTTTCGCCATCCTTTCTCTCGTTTTTATCACTTGTACAAAATTGAAAACCATTAGACACGAGTCTTGCGTGTGTTTGTCTTTCCTCAGGGATTTCAGTCAGTGGGGTCGTTGCAGAAGAGTGCTTATTAAGCACTGAGAGTTTACTAAATTTCAGAGGTTTTATTTTTTTTTTTTTTACTGTGTTGTATTTGTATAAATTATCAATTTGTAGCTTTCCTTTCTTCCCTTTTTGTAATATAAAATAAAGTATGTGCCAGATATGACTTTTGCTTTTTTTTTTTTTTTTTTTTTTTTTTGTCATGAGCTGGATTCTTGTTTTCTTTTTTTTCTTCTTCTTCTTCTTATCTGTCTACAAGGTTCTAGGGCAAGGGGTATCGAAATAAAATTTGTGATGGTTCATTAACATAAAATTCCTTGATTATAAAAGTTTGGTCAAACTACCCAAGATGGCTGAAAGATTGACAAGAGTTCCCTTTAACCTGTATTAAATAGTTTATGGCTAAATAAGACAGTTGGACATTTATATCTTTGACTTGAAACAGATGAGACGCATCTATTGTAGATTTGATGCTGGGAGTATAAACATAATTCTGTGTAATTGTCTTCTTTGTCGTCAACCTTTCTTTAACTATGTCATCAGTCCACTAATCATGCCAGATTGGAAAATTGAAGAAAAAAAAAAATCAGTGCAAAGTCTTCCTTTTCGACATTGTATCTGTAGCAGTGTAGCTACTTTCTGCACCGATGAGTTGCCTTCAGCTAAATAGTTTGCATAAATGCGTGTGATTGGATAAACCGCAACAGAGAATCTGCTACAGAAGCTGCAGTGGTTCATACTTAGACAACTAAAGTCACTGAATTACGTACAATACTGAGATCTGTCTACGGATAATATACTGGCTCTGCATCTTCACCACGATTCGCTAGGTGATGACTCCTGAAGGTTCCCTCTGTGCTGACCGTTACTCTGCAGCCTGTCTTCTTGCCAAGAAATCTATCTCACCCGTAGTGTTTGAGATATAGCTGAAAACACGATTTGAATTTAATATATTTATACAGCTATAAATAAGTTAAAACTTTTGCCTACAAGGTTTCTATGGAAACTGGTCCAAGTTGTAGTGTCTCGTGTGCACTGTGTTTGCTTGAAGTATTCACAGGGATTTAACAAAATATAACAAATTATACATTTGTTAGACTTTCCTCCCCTCATGACTGCACATTTCCACATGTTAATAGTAGCAGTCTTCATTAAATGTAAAGTCCCTTTTGCAAATTTATTAAATAGTGTCATAAACCATGCTGCTGGATTTGGAAAATAGGCATTTAAATATTCCCAGATGTACTGGTGACTTTCAACATATACATCTGGGAATATGGTACGCCCCTCTTACGTATATGGAGACCCACACACACACACACACACACATCATCCTGATGACAAGCAGAAGCTCTAATGAATGTTATGTTCCTTACATTTTCTCCTCCGATCTTTTTCATAATTTATCACATGCTATGGGGATATGTTCCTTTTTAAATGAATCCGGGGCATTTCTGTGCTCTCCAGTTGGAGCTGCTTGGATGAATTCTGTAATTTTCAGTTTATTTAGGGTGTAACAGATTTTGTTAAGAATCAAGTTCTTTTTTAATATACAGGGTAAGCCAAACGTAGGTATATGGTACTGATCGGGTCATGTTTAGTCTCAAAGTGTCCTCCATCAATGTTGCAACATTCCAGGAACCTGGACCCAACACTGTGACACACAGGGGTTTTTTTAGCATCAGTGTCCATAAATGCTTACAATTTGATCTTATCTGCTGTATGGGGCTTCCGCTCAAAAACCTTCTCCATTACTATGTCATAAACATCATTCTCGGTACCTGTAAAATAAAAAGAAAAAAATGATAAATAAAAACGTGAAAGAAAAATCAATGACCCGATCAGTACTGTATTCCTACTTTTGGTCCACCCTGTATACCTCTATATATTATATGCTGTATCTTTATTTTTACACGTAATGTTGTTACCTATTTTCCATCCATTCTATTGTCCATCGACTAATTATTATTTTGTATTATTTACTGTCATTATATAATTTTGGTAACAAGGCTCTACTTTTTAAAGTAAACTTGTCACTCGGTATCACAATTTAATTGAAAATAAAGAAAAAAACGGAATGAAAGAAATTACTTTTCTTCTTCCCGGGATCTTCAGAAATTTCTGGGTTCAACAGGGTGAATTTCGAGGCACATTAAAATGTAGTTGTTTGTTTTTTTTATAACATGTAATGGGTGACTCATGGAACATACTTTTTCAAGCATTGTATTAAATGGATTCATACAATTATGTAAAATGGTAGATTAGTTACAGTGGGCTGGCAAAGACAAAAATACTGTTTTGAACTATTCTTAGTCAGTGTTGACTAATGATTACGTGGCAGTCCATTTGTTCCCGAGAGTTACACAATGAATACTGAGACCTCATCCATGTTTTGCTTTTTTTTCTTTTTTTTTTTTTCTCTTTTCACAGTACTCAAGCGCTCATCAAAAGTGATCTGATTTCCTGCTCCTCTATCAATAAATTCACATTTAATTCCAAGTATTACCCATTAGGTCATGGACTCTCTGTGTCGAGCACTCAGAGGAAATCAGACACATCTGTCTCGCATTTCCATGACCCACTTCATTCCAATATTGCCTTTTTGCATTCGGAGTACTCTGCACTGCAGCAGAGGAGCTTACGTTTTCCTTATGAGCCTCTTTTTCTTATTATGTTGTAGGGCAAATCTGCCTGCTGTTATCAAGTGAATATTGCTAGGAATGCACAAAGGACCTATCGAGTCTTTGATCTGGTCAGCGAGGTCCAGCAGCTTTAGGCGATCGTGCAGGGACTTTCGAGCAGAGCCGGGTGCGTGACTGGTGGAATCTCTCTCCTTTGGATCCAATAGCTGTTGTTATTGCATGATAGAAGTGGTATTAGAGGAGGGATTGTGCTCTCAATGCTTGACTCGACAGTGCAGCTTTGGAATCTTCGTGCCACTGCTTCATATTATATTGTTTTCTGTAACGTGCAGAAATTGAATTTGCTTTTTTTAACTGAAGCCTGAGGATGTGAATCAAACAATCAGACTGTGCCTGGCCATTTATAAGTCCGAAGAGCAATAGAGTTGATCTGAAGAGTTCTGCTGGTGACATCCCTACTTCATAAACATAAGCTGTGGCCAAGAATTAGTAAGATCTTTATTTACATTGAGATTGATAAGTTGTGGGAACAAGATAATTAAGTTAACATGCCTTTTAACATGAGTAACATGAAGGAATGAGATGATTAAGTTATTGGCCGCTACATAGCAACACAAGGGAATGTGATAAGTAAGCCATGGCCAAGACATAAAAAAGTAACGTAAAATATGAGATAATTAGGTTGCGAGCACAGCTTAGTAACATGAAGGTATGAGATAATAAAGTCACAGTCATGACGAAGTAAAACACAGGAACGAGATAATTAAGTCATGGCCACTACTTAGTCACATGATGAAATTAAATAAGTCATGGTCATGACTTAGTTACATGAGATAGTGAAGTCATAGTCTTGACTTAGTAACACAAAGAAATGAGATAATTATGCTGTGGCTACTGCTTACTAATTACTAACGACTTAGAAATGAGATAATGAAATAGTGTGTACTACTTAATAACGTTAAGGGAAAAGATAATTAAGTGATGGATTTGACTTATGAAGGAATGAGATCATTAAGTCGTTGCTATGACTTAATAAAGCAAGGGAATGAGATAATTTAGTCATGTCTCCTAGTTAGTAACACAAATGATCAAGATAATCAAGTAGTAGCCATGACTTAGTAACATGAAGAAAAAAAGATAATTAATGTTAATATGGTGGGATCATTGGTTCTTCATCAAAAATGTGTGTATACTAGGGCAGCAGAAATCTAGTATCTCAAATTATTAGAATATTATAATTTTACTTCAATTACATCAATACAGAGTGATATGGAGGTCATCAGTTTGTGGCACCACACTTTTTTCCTACCACACTTTTCCCTTCCAGTCAACTTTCTTTTAATACATTGTTAAGGGTGTCGATGATTATCTTTTGGTTAACTGTGAAGTCAGCAGTCTTCCCCACGATTGTGGTTGCGTGATACGAGATTCATGGTATTTACAGTATACTGTTTGAATAGTAATTTATTCAGACTTGTAATGAAATATTCTAATAATTTTAGATGGTTTTATTTAAAATTTGAGCTGTAGGTCATAATTATCAAAATGTTCACTTTCTTAACTAATGACTGATGGAAAATATTGTACTTTTTCATGATTTTCTAATTTTTTGAGATTACATTTGGAGGGAATACTGTCACTGTTTTGGTTAATATTTAGACACTAATAAAGTTTACATGCATTCTTTTGTATACATTACTGTAAATATATTTTTTCCTTGGCATAGGCTAAAACAATCTTATTTTATTTTATTTAAATATTAAATACAAAAACAGCAAACTCAGTTCTGTAATTTACAGATAAAATAAATTATGTATTTACGGTGAGAGTTGTACTTTGTTTATTTAAAACGAAGTCAGTTTACTGTGACAATTCTGAAAATTATTAACACCTCACCTCACAAAGTTATTTTTTTAAAAACAAGTTAATAATAATATTAGCTATTATTATTAATAGTTGTTATTAATAATTAATAGTTATTATTAATAATTCTTTTATTTACTTATTTATTTTTATTTAAGGACATCACTATTGGGACTCCACACTGACCTGATTTTAAAGTCACTTTCTTTAATATACTTTGTATATACACATGCTCTCACATAAACCTAAAAATCTGTATTCTCTTCATGCTGAATAAATCAGTGTATATACATACCGACTTTTCATCAGGTAAAATGAGTACTGAGAGAAAGATGCTTAAAGATGCTTAAAGGGTTTTTTTTTTTTTCAGCCTGTCATGAATATCCTGAGGAGTGAACAGACACAGCGCCTAGATTAAGGAATGATTCATGTTATCCTTTGCTGAGTATAGCATCTTAGATCGCTTCTGTAATAAATACCTTCTTTAGTACTTTTTCATCACTGTGTGCAATATTCATACCGTTTTGTTTTTTTCACAGGGAATGAAGGACACTATTATTCATTAAGCTATCTAAATGCAAAAAAAAAAAAAAAAAAAAAAAAAACGTGCTGGGGATATGTAACACGGGCATTGTTATCACGTGATGATTTATGTTTTCATAAGATGGACTACAAAATTCCTTCATTAAAAACTGCAGAGCGCCACCATAATTCTCTTGCGCTCCCGTGTACATCTAGAGCTGAATCAAATACAAGTTAGACCCTGGGCCAAATTTATATTCACGAAAAAGGAGTTTTGTCCCAGCGCTGAAGTGATTATTTTAGTGGTAATAATATTATAATGGTGGAGAAATGTGTATAAACCTTTAGTTTCTGGCAGGTTAGGGCTGCTTATCCCTGAGGGATCCCATTAGTTCCACAGACAAAAACAACACCAAAACAAAAATATACAGTTATATGCATAATATATGAGCATAGTCTGTCACTCCTGCCAAATTGTAATTTTTCCTTGTACCCTTAGTAAAAAAAAAAAAAAAAAAAAAATCTTCCTGGAAAAAGTTGTTCTTCGGTGGATCAGAAAGCACACGTAAGCCACAGCTGTGACAGGAAATTATGGAGAATTAAAGGAGCAATGTCTAGCCAAGTAGTATCCTTATACAGTAATGAAAGGGTGTGTGTGTCTGTTGTATTGAAAAGGATACAGCATGGATACATGCAGTGTGTAACACTGTACTGTAAGTATAATGGTAGTCTCTCATCACAGTAACACCTTCTCATATTAGCTTAGTTTGTGTTTTCTGCCATAAAAAACTGCTGTTTGACTGCTAAACATCTCTGAGAAGCCCAGCCTGACTTGACTACCTACCGACTACCAAAACACAGGTCGAGCAAGTCGGCGTCTTTGCAAACTTTGCTATCTTTGAACATTTTTTTTATTGATCGACTCAGTCAAGTATTATGGAAGATGAAAATGATTTTATCAGCTGGCAAATATGGCCTATCAGTTTGACCAGCCCGGTCTGCATTTTTTTTTGTGTGTGTATCAGTCTAAGCTAGGTTTTTCAGCAGGGGAATTAATGATGCATTTAACTAAAGGTCATAAGTCATAATGTCCAAGTTCTGACTAGGAAAAGCAAAAGAAAACTTGGAAGTCGTACTCGGGAACTGGTCAAGAGTTCAGCAAATAACATCAAATCGACATGGCTGCACTCAACACCTGTGTTAAACAAAGTAGCGGGTGTTACCTTTAAATGCATTATGCTGTACCTACACAGGTATTTGATTCAGGTCAGTTAGTTATTCGTTAAATCTATAACACTGGCTATACAGTTTGCTGTTCTGAGGAAGGAAATATACACCAATCATCACTAAGATCTGGATATCTTGTTGCTAGCAAAAGAAAAGCATGGTAGTCAGAACCAAGTTTTTCCCCCTCTTTCGAATATTCAGAGGCCCATTTGTGGGGTAAATAAAGTGCCATGTTTGGGAAGGTGAAATGGAAAGTATGCAAAGTTTTACATCTGGGTGAAAAAAAAGTGTCTAGTCTTAAATTCATGCATCAGTGAGTTTAACTGAAATTAAAAGGACTTGTGATTTCCTTTTCCTCCACGTTGGATCACACACTCACAAAGATCAGGGTGAAGTTCACATTTGTACGTTTTCCTAGGAATGCATTCATATGAAGTCAAACAAAATCCTGCTAAAATCTTGTTGTTGCTGTTGCACAGATGCACAGATTTGTAGATTACCACAGACTAGATAGACCTGCAACAACAACAAAAAAAAGTTTTAGTCATACTCTATAAGCTGTAGAACACAAACCGAGTGCTATATTCTTGGAGAAAAGGGTTTAATTAAATGTTTTTAGCTTCTTAAAAGTGTCCTTCTTGAAATCCTTCTACTTCCATCTACTGTGAGGTTCCTACCAGAACCGTTCTCCAGAGGGACAACCTGAAGAACACTTAAAAGTGAACTGAAATCACCTTAATCTGGATTAGAAATAGACCTATGCCTGTTTGCACATGAACTGTAGGCTAATAAGGGGGAGATTGATAGTGTTAACATGTAAATGCTATACAAAAAGCGTCTTGTAAAGGCACATGATTCATGCTGTGTGTAATGCATGTCACATTTCTACTGACAGGGTTTAAATATCACCCTTTAAAAAGAAACAAAGGCTAATCCCCTCGAAGCGAATGACCTTGAATCTTTGTTTAATGCCCTACACTATCTGCCTGGATGCATGGCTTTACAAGGCATAATGAGACCCGGTGTGAAATCAGGAGTGACTAACATAACCCAGAGCTGAGTCGTCCCAAAATGCGTCTCTCCACGGAATTACACGGAGTAGCAGTCTTTCCAAGAGCAGAGTGCTTTCTAGAAGGTGACATGCCAGACAGAAAACAAATCCTATAAGAATGACAGCCCCATCACCCAAAATGTGCTCTGTCGGCACGTTCGCTCGTCAACCCACTTTCATATGCACTCTTTGTATTTACATCACCTTTTCTTCTCCATGTTCTTTGCATTCTGTCCTCCTCAGTCACGGCTCGGCCACCCGGCTCTGGACAGGACTAAGTGTGTGTGTATGCGTGTGTGGTAAAAGGCGTCAAGATTGATTAGTCTCAGATCCACAGATGGACAGGAGCACCCAGTGGCCAACATCCGTCTGAGGTGCAGTCTTTCAATAGCTGGACATCAATCCCCAAGAAGATTGAATGTTGCCTAGAGAATGGCAGGAAAGGACCCTGCATGTATGTGTGGTTGTTATTGCACAGAAAAAAAATCCTCAGCTGGCCAAAACGAGTGCTTTAAACAGCATGCTAAGTAAGGGAGAACATGGCGGAGAGCTTTACCACCTGTTCCTTTCTATCTAGGGACAGCTGTGACCACGCAGCGAAGGGTGAAGCTGAGCTTTCCCAGAACACAAGTAGATTAGCACAGGATTATGTACAACCGTGTGTAATCATGGAAATGGGTTATACACACAAAAATGACATTCCAAAATGTATTGTACATATTACAAATGAGCATGGTGGATGTCTGAAATATCAGATATACCCATAACTGCTGCAGTCTAAATCCTACGCTGTTTTTACAGTAACTAGGGCTTGAATCTGGGGGGGGGGGGGGGGGGGGGG
>JAOVYU010000042.1:28246748-28260899 GCA_025674565.1 Synodontis membranacea
AAGCTCTATCCCCTCTATGCTTTAACCTTGATCTGGGGACAGAGAGAAGTCTTTGATCGCCAGACCGCAAATTTCGTATCATATGTTACTAAAAGACCTACGTGGATATTTTTGTCTACTGCCTGTCTAATTTGACAAACAAAATCATACACTCAAATCATGAGAAACTTCGAAAAGAAATTCAAACAATCTAGAAATTCAAACAATCTAAGCCGACAGGGTTGGATTTCAAAGGAGTGAAGTCGTAACAAAAGGTTGAATCATTTCATTTGGCTTGAGTCGTATGACTTGTTATAAACCGCGAGACCTTGTTGGCATGAGGACAGGACAGTTTTTCACGAGGAATATTCCTCAAATGATATTACAGCTCCCATTCACAAGCTCCAGTGAAACTTTCAGTGTTGCAGTGAACTATATGGGGCAGAGAAAGGATGAACGCACGTTTTTAAGCTAAGATCAATCGACCAAGTTGCAGCTCGGTCCAAGTTTCCCATCCAATCCTTGCTTTTCCCTCTTTGAGGTACGAATCATTTGGCAGACGAGGTTTTTGGCAGGAGCATATCTGGCTAAAATCCCAGTGCTGGTGTTCTGCTCTTTGCCCCAGTCCCCGCTGGGTGGGCAGCACTGCAAGATCTGGCTTACATGATTTATTTCCCTTCTTTCCTACTGAGTCAGCAGGGCAGACCACAGTGTGACCTATATCAGCTATAAACCTAATTCAATGCTAAACTGTTGATGGAAATATAATCAAGCCAAGTACGAATCGGTCCACTCATCTTGACTCATAACACAAATTATTTTTGTTGTTAAACAGAATTGCTGGCCTGAGTCAGTAAAGCATCAGACGGTAGTGTGCCATGCCCCGTAGAAGGCTGAAACGTAATCATCTACTGTACACTCACACATCACATCTGTTAAAATGTGCTTATGCAACCAAAATATTAAGTTTCCATAGCAAGCATTTTTCTATGATGCTATTCCTTTTTATTCAACCCTCATTTGACTGTTTTGCTGCAAAGTGAAAATTTTAATTTGCTCAACCACAGAACGTAAGACAAAAAAAAAATAGTGCATAAAAATAGTCCAAATATGCCATGTCTGTTCCCTTACCATAGCCATAATCATTCTCGTTAGGTCTGTAGACCTGAACATGGCATGGTTGTTTTGAGCTAGTACCAAAATCAAGGTTTGGCCAGCTTTACTAAGTCAAGCTCAGAAACTGTGGTCCACACTTCCATTACGGGAAAGGCGGTGACTCAGCCAGTGAGAAACATTTTCCTATTCACCCACAGCTTTCATTTTCAGTACAATGCCTGCATTATCTACCCATCACACCTTCCAGGTTTTCTCCCCCAAATCATTTGGCTCTTCCAAAAAAAAAAAAAAAAAAAAAAAATGTAATCATTTGGTACTTTGTGCTTCTCTTCTTGATACATGATTGAACAACCTGTCAGCCCTAATGCAGTATGACTGTGAACATGGTTCTGTAGCTCATAACTGTAATTGCTTTGCTTTTTTTAGTGAGATTTGTGCAAACAGTCTTCCAGTACTGATTATAGCTACAGTTAATTATGCATACTCGAGCGTTTTTCTCCCCAATCTAACGTTAAGGAAACAATCTATGCATCAATCATCATTAGTTTCTTTTAGATGTTAATTGTATGGAAAACACAATCTAGGTCATGTGTTACTGTAGTCGAAGAGAAATCGTTTAGGTTTTATTACTTAAGTCATTTATCCTCAGGCCGCAGGGTGGTGCAGCGGGTAGTGTTGCCGCTTTACGCTCCGGTTACTCTCTGTGCGGAGTTTCACATGTGCAGTTCCCTTTGTCTGCGTAGGTTACCTTCAGGTTCTCCGGTTTCCTCCCACCTCCCAAAGGCAACCAAGATAAAGAGGTTACTGCAGTTAAACCTGCTCAATCAGATGAAGGCACTGACTTGAAGTAATCTAGAATAATGTTGTATCATTTTCGTCGTGCAGAATTCATGCAGCTTTTCTGAAGTGGAATTCAAGCGCCTTCAAGCTTTTATTACTCCCACCAAAATTTCTGTGCTGTTTGGTCACCTGCCAGTTCCTACCCACAAGCCGACTCTCTCTCGTAACACACAGAGCCTAGCAAATCTGGAGGCTGAAGGCTAACATGTGCTTCCTCTGAGACACATGAAGCCAGCAAACTGCATCTTCTGAACTGCTGCTCAAGGTGCATCACAGGGCAGTGCAACACGCTCGAGTAAAGCCCTTCCACAGACATGACCTCACAGATACCTACGATTTTCTAGTCTCACTATGACTCAGAACACATGGCTAATTTTGTTTCCTTTGCTTTCATTGTCTAGCATTTTTAAACTGAGTGCTCAAATTCTGTTCAGTATAATGCACATCAGCTCAAGCTGCTACAAAAAAACCCCATCAAAATATTCCATATTTAGCATATTTTCTCCTAATTTATCATATTTTGTGTTCTAATGTCATCTCAGAAAATCATGTGATATATTATAACGTTGTTTATCTACTTATTTACTTCTTCTACCGAGCATTTTTATGTAACGGCACTCATTTCCGGTCCAGTAAAAGGACACCTTGGTCTTCAGTCACTTTAGCATCATCTTTCCAATTTTAATAAAACCCTTCTGTTATTTTTTGGAAATGTTACAGTTCTGTTTGCTGGGTCTCTTTGTCTTTTTTCTTTTCTTGTCAGTCGATTCTCATCATCGTGAATTGTTCCCTGAAAAACCTTAAGAAGACACACAAAAACTATGAACACTTCTTTCCATTTTTTGCAGCAACATGCACCACGTTAGACCATGCGGAGTGCAGCTAAGCTATTAAACTGTGCTAATAATAAATGAAACTCTCTGAACATATGGTCTTGCTCATTAATCATTTTTATATCATTAGGGGCTAATTACTCTTTAGTGTGTTACAACTGGAACAGTAGGCTACAGTAATCACGAGTCAATTTCTACACTTATTTCTGTATTTCTACATGACAGGTAGTTAACAAAGACAGTGATCTGCGTTTTGCTCTTCGTTACTGCTCATTAGTTTTTATTTCACAATCTATGTACAAGAAAACGAGTTGATTAGGTCATATCACCATGACGAATTTGGGTGCTGGAATAAACTACAGAATAAGAACCTTTGTTTGTTTGCTGCCTTACAATGAAAGTTGTGTTCAGGCTAAATGTCTAACACCATTTTGTTCATTGTCACTGTCCAAGACAGCCAGATTTCATTTTGTCTCCATATTAGGAGACATTAGGAGGATTTTAGGAGTGTTGCACCAACTCAGACTACGACACCTCCGTGCCAGAAGAGGGCCCCATTCGTCTGTTCTAACTGCTTACTTCCTGCTCCATTGCCACATCTTGTTTCATGGTCTATATAAATACTTAGGCCCAATCCCAGTGTCTACACTCATATATTCTTTGAGGTGCATTGGGCTGTCCCACTGTCAAATCATCAAGTTCACAAGGGCTCGCTCTCAGACATTTTGTGCCCTTTAGGTAGGCACACTTTCCATCAGCATGCATTTCTGCAGACTTTGCCTGAGGAATTATCCACAGTTCATAGCGTTGTGACATGAAGCACGGGGTTACCAAGGGAAAGCAAAGGTAAATAGAAACATTGAAATAAAGTTTTAACTTTTTTATACTATTAAATATCACTTAGGCACACTTATAATACTTAGGCCTTAGGGGAGACTTTGGGACTTCACTCAATTTTCTCACACACCCTGTGAGGTCTTGCTAGTATTTTGCTGCATCTTACATCAGGGATGGGAAGTCAGAGCTTGGTTTTATATAGTTTTCATCCTCGGTGCATTCAAGCTACGAAGCTGGAACAAACCATGGGCACCTCCGTGCTTGTCGTTTGCTAGCAGCAGGCTAGTAATGTATAGTTTCCTCCTCAAGATCGTTATCTATGTAGCCATTGTTATTGACTTAACAAGTGAATACATCTGTATATAGTCTGAACTAAAGCAAATACTTGTGTATATACAGCATAATTCAATTTATACTCTGTTTACTGTTGAGGCTGTGAGCAGCCACATCGATTTGACGTCACATGCAGAACCTGGAATTGAGGAGACCATCCCAAGTAACACGTCAAGGTTGAGGGGGTGTTCTTTGGCTTTTCCAAGCCAGAAATTACAAGTTGTGACCTTTAGTCAATCCAACATATATAAGGACAAATTCATACTCACACTTGATAGTGTTTATACTGAGTTAGCTTTGAGCCTTTGCCCTGGATCTGTTGTTCTTTTGCTTTGACTCTTGTTCTGTGTTAAAGCGCATCGTTCAGATTGTGTATGTTCCTGTGTTTTGACCTGTGTCTGTTTGCTAATATTCAATACTGACACCAAAACCGAGCTTAGGATGACCATGAGAAGCAAAAATGATTTAGTATACATTTAAAAATGGCTTCTTCAAAGCACAATAGTGCAAAAGGTATCCACAAGGATAACGCTAGCTACAGTATGTATCTTTAATCTACAGTCGATACTAAATACACTGTATGGCCATAAGTATGTGGACCCCTGATCACCACATCCTATTGTACTTACTGAACATTTCATTTAAGAATTAGTCCACCTTTGCTGTTAGTCCACCTTTGCCTCCACTCTTTTGGGAAGGCTTTCCACTAAATTTTAGAGTGTAGCTTTGGGGATTTGTGCTCATTCAGCCACAAGAGCATTAGTAAGGTCAATGGCTGATTTGGCGTGAGGAGGCCTGGGGTGCAGTCAGTGTTCCAGTTCATCCCAAAGGTGTTCAGTGGGCTTGAGGTCAGGGCTCTGTGCAAGCCACTTGAGTTCTTCCACACCATGTTTTCTTGGATCTCGCTTTTGTGGTTTTTTGTGAATTGTCATGTTGAAACATGTTTGGCACTAAGGACCATTCACACCTGGCACTAACATGCATCCTGGGTGATCAGATCACGTGGACAGCCGAGATGCATAGCCACTCACACCTGGCATTATGAACGCGTCTCCTGTGACCGCTTGTGATCAGATTTCATACTTCACTTCAGCAGGTGGACGAGTTATCCATAAATCTAGAAGCAGATAGTTCTACTCTTTCAGCATGATTTCCAAACATTCTCACAATGATTACATTTTTTCCTGCTCGGATAATGGCGCAGTCACTCAGGTGGGCCTTCGTTGCTGAATGGGACACACCAGAACGCATTCACATTCACACTACAAATATCATGTGGCCATACTTTATGTACCCATCATTCGAATGTGTTTTGACTGTTTTTTATTTCTCTGTTCTTAGTTTTACAGGTATGAACTTGGCAGGTATGCCATAAATGTTCTATACAATCACAGTTCTACTTCATCTCCCGTTAATGTATCCAATCTCCATAAGAATTATTGTGATGGACTTTTTTCCATTTTTTTTCTTCTGTCAGCTGTAAGGGTTCACAGTTTAAAAGAAACACACTTTGCACCTATTAAACAGGTCGAAAAACAAAATTTTACAGACATTTCACAAAATAAGCATGACATTTTCTTGGACCTCTGTGTGTTTGGGTGTTTATGTGTATGGCAGCAGTCCATCTGGAATTGGACCAGATGGACAGATGAAGGTGGTAAGCCTCCTCCAGTGGTGTTAGCAGAGCAAACTTACACCTGTCACTGAAAAATCTTTCTCAACAACATCGGAAAGGCAAACAGAAGGTTGTGCGGCAGTTGATTTGTGAGGAATTTTGATTGCGATGGTTTTATATTTCTTACAGCAATATAATCAGAAAAGGAAGTTCTATTTGGACCATGCATGCATGCATGCATGCATTCATTCATTAATTCATTCATTCATTCATCTTTATTAAGCGCTTTGGCCTGGTCACACACAGCTAGTGTAGACAGTCCTCCTATTGATATGTTTTTAAGAGGATGGAAGAAAATCAAAAAATGGAGGAAACTCACACAGACAGGAACCCAAGCTCAGGACTGAACCATGGATTGTGAGTTCTCTGTGGGTGCAGTAAGATTACCCAGTGCACCAGCATGAACCACACAGCCCTTGAAATGATGCAGCATAGAACTTGAATAAAGAAACATGCATGAACTGTTAGTACTTTTGCATCCTCATTTCTTTCTGGGAATCTAAGCTTGACATGATGTGACTTTCTCAAAATCACAGCCAGCGAGCTGAGCTGTTGATATAAAGCTTACAGAATAACGAATAACCTCAGACCAAGTGAGAGGTAAAGGCAGAGATAACTCTCCTGAATATAAAGGAACAAAGTTATATGTCACATGGAATATTCTGAAATCTTTGATCTGTGTATGTACATATGGTGCATATAAAGGATCTGTAACTCTTCATTCTTATCTCCCGTTGTCCATGCTACTTTTCTTCTTTGGAGTGGTCTTGGAAATTTCTCAGAAATATTCAAGCCGTGATGGATTGTACGAACTCCCTCACTTCATTGCACATGTTCATGTGATCATTCTATGATCATGCAGGCATTTGTGTAAGTTCAGGAATTTCTTAAACCAGAAATAAGCTAAAAGTATACTAAAAAAAAAAAAAAAAATTAATAGTAGTTTCAGTATTTTAAGTACACTGAAACATTTGATCATTAAAGAAAACATTTGAACACATATTTGTCCACGTTTGTTGTTTCAAATGACAACTTTAATAAAGATAAGGTTCTGCGTGCCAGAACTCTTGGGTGTATCTGTGTTTGTACCTGTGTTTGTGGCCAACCATGTTACCTATGTGCTAATAACGTGCCAAGAAACTGTTAGATCGGTTAAATCATTTCCTCTCTGGTCAGTGCATCTGCAAAACATGGAACTGAAACACAAGTCATAGCTTTGGACTGCAGCCTCCAAGCCACACTGACTTCAGTGGTCACTTTAAAGTGAAGGCCAGAGTCTTTCAACCGCAGAAAGAAATCTCAGCACTAGGGCCTTAAATATTACTAATAGAGGAGTATAAATGATGCCAAGGAGCAGCAGTAATGGAGCTCAGTGGGGATGTAAAAAATTGAGAAAAGCTATTATGTGGATACATGATAACGATTTTATCATAGTAATACTCATAAACGCAGTACTACCATGTTCTCAAACTTTGTAGGTTTCATGACAGTTTTTTATTTTTGTTGGAGGAGCAAGCCAGCACAACTGCGACGTTTGTTTTCTGTAAATATAATTATATCTATTAATATTATCATTATTATTATTATTATTTTATGATGATTAATAATAATAATAATAATAATAATAATAATAATAATGCCATTATTATTATTATTATTATTATTATTATTATTATTATTATTATTATATGGTATTTTATTTTCCATATATGTTACAGTTGTGCACATTAATCTGTACAATCATTTGCAGAGTTCGTGCATGCTGCTTCTAGGTGCAAGTGAATTTTGCTTCTGAATTCTCAGACCATTCAGTTCAGCTATAGGTGGAAGCACTGATTATGGCGTATTACTAACTTTTACTGTAGTAATACAATTACGGTTAAGCTACTGTATAGTGTCCATATATTCCAAACCATAGTGTCATAGTTACAATGATGTGACACAAAAAAAAGGAAAGTGTGTGTGTGTGTGTGTGTGTGTGTGTGTGTGTGTGTTTAAGAAACAAGCCTTTTTCGTGTGTGTGTGTGTGTGTGTGTGTGTGTGTGTGTGTGTGTGTGTGTGTGTGTGTGTGTGTGTGAATATCACCCCTCCCTTTCCAGGCATCAGTAAGAACGTGTATAAGAAAGAGGCCACTTGTAAGGTTCTTCGTGACCACATTTTTAAATCAATCAGGGTTGTGTCTCCTAGTTTGGGAGCCCGTGCTTAAAGATATGACAAACTAACAAATGGACGTATGATCACGTATGACGAAGTCAGGTAAGATTACAGCATTGTTTGAATGGTGTTACATGTACAGTACTCTCTGTTTGTACAGGTATATACTGTATAATTTATACAAGAAACAGCCAAAAAAAAATGTGTTTCTATGGTACCAGGTCTCTCCTTCTACTGTACTATAAATCACTCTCCCCCACTTACATGTATAATCCCTCAGACATACAACCGGATAATACTTCATTCCTCTTGTGCCATTGACCTCCTCCTCTAATCTTATTCTTTTGCTTCATGAGTGGACAGTTCCCATCTGAGCAGAAGACAAAAACAGTTAAGAGATAAGAGGATTATAAGCCAATTTAGTGGTCCTGTGTCCTCCGTTTGCAGCGTCCTGCAGCTGCTTCATCTGACACTCTTAAGAGAGAAGTTAGAGACTGGAACAATAAGACCAGGATGTGCAACAGACCTTTTTCGAGTCTCCAGATGAACCATATTCACAAACCCCCAACGCACTCAGATAGCAAGAAGAGAGGAAAGTACTGTATATGTTGGATTTCTCATGTCCTTCTCTGCAAAATGTCACGTTTGTTTCAATGGAAAGCGAAAAAGAAGCCGTAGTGTACTTGATGCATGAGCGTTTGATAGAGTGAACTGGTTATACTCATGGTTTGAACATCAGATGGTTTGGCTTTATCCCCAGCTTCAGTAATTTAGCTGTCTTCAAAATGACAGACGGATGATAACAGGAGGCTGATGATGACAAACAAAACTATTGTAATTCTAACAATATCTTTTTAGCCCTCTATGGACTTGATAGTTGGGTTTCTTATGGGTGATTTCTTTTCCATCCGCAGCCCAAAGAAATGCAGATTAGGTCACCTGGCTACTCCAGATTGCCCACTGGTGTGAATGTGAGTGTGAATGGTTGTTCATCCCTGTTTTAACCCTGCACTAGATTGTTCCCTGCCTCTTGCACCAAATCAGTTTCAATTGGCTCTACGTTCCCTCTGAGGGATGGATGGATGGATGGATGGATGGATGGATGGTTGGATGGATGGATGGTTGGATGGATGGATGGATGGATACAGTAAACTGATTCATAGTAAAAAAAAAAAATAAGTTGAAAGAACAACGAATACTCCCAACACTCAGTATACATTAACTTCAGTTCAGTATTTACTGTAGTATATTCTATGAGTATGCAACCGAATAGTAAAGACCTAATTTGTACATACTCCATTGCTACCAAATAAATTAAAAAAATATATAGATATTTCTCCAACAGCAGAAATGTTTTAACTGGTCCTGATACTTTACTTTGCACAACCGTCTTCTCTTCAGTCACCACCATCTTACTGTACTATTTTTCCCTGGGGGAATTCTTCTTTGGTTATTCGGAGGCTCCAGCTGACTTATGGGATACCATAGGGTAGTGTAGGGGCTTATGTTTGCATATTACAAATGTAGTTGATCATCCAGGTCCCATTCAACTACTATAAAAAGCCTATGAAGAATTCAGACACCCTACAGATTATCAAGTATTGTTTTTCATGTACTATATATAAAAAAAAGCAAACAGTGTGATGATTTTGAATTAAAAATTGTCTGTTTTTTTTAAATTGGGGTTGTTATTATTAATGCTTTTTGTAAGAGCCCGGGCCCTGATAAAGTACATATAGCAAACTTATTATATACTTGGAGAGAAATCAACAACAATAGCATGGATCTGAACCAGGAATATTTAATCTGCTTTATAAAACCAAAGGCTATAATACAGACAAATTTCTGAGAAGCTTGCAAATTCTCATATAGGCTATATTATAAGCATTGAATGATGACAGTTATCCCAACTTGTCAGCTAATCATCATTATTGCTTGTGCTTTGGGATTTGGGAATAATTAACTGTCTTAGTTAAGCACAGATTGAAAGAAACAAGTTGTTTGTCAGAATAATTGTATTATTTATTGTACGAATCGTTCAAAATAATTTGCATTTATATAGTTTGTCACAGAAAGCCTCTGTTTGTTAGGATTTTCTCAGGAGTTTCTGTTGGTTTGATGTGAGTCATTACAATGATCTTCTTCTTCTTTATGAAGAACAGATGGATGATGGTTTTGTTGTTATCTGGCAACACGTAATGGACTATAGGGAAAACTGAGCTCTCTGGTCTGATTCAATGAGTCTTGTTAAGTGATTTGAGTATAGGGGAAATTCAGAATGATACTTACCGGTAGAGAGATACTGTAATGTTGGATGGCCTCCAGGAGTCGTGTTTTCTGTGGAAAATGATATGAGGGTGCCGAAAGTTGTGCACTCATCAGTAGGATGTAAGATGGAAAGAAGGAGCAGCACTGAGGTCAGGTCTTCAATGGAGTATATTCTTTTATAATTCCTCTGTAGGTACCTAATAGAAGTAGCACTTGTATTCAGCGTAACATATGAATTCATATATTAAAATATAAGAAAAAGAGAGATGCGTACAGTATAAATCTATCCTAATTTACATGGCCTGTATTTGGACCCTGTATATAAATTAGAATTGCCACTGCTGTTTCTTCATATCAGTATTAATGTTTTGAATGCTTTATACTGATTGATCAAAAGATCAATCGTTTGATTATTTGATCATTTAAAAAGATTCATTTTCTAAAACAGCAGCTCTGACAACAGTTCCACCTACAAGGTTTCTCTTAAAGGTCCACTATGTAGAAGTCAACCACCTGAATGCCCCTCATTTACCCCTCCCTATCCAAGCATATATTAGAAAGTATGGTGGCCTTCAAGTGCCCAAAGCATACTTCCAACTACTACCATTCACAATCCCTTGCTTTGTTCCATGCTAAATAATAAGTATGATCCTCCACTTTCCAAAATTTGGGTTCTCATGCTTGTTAGCCATCACCAGGAAACACTGATTCCTCCTTCCTTGTCTTCTTTTCTTCTTCTTTGTCACCTTCCAGTGTTTCCTTTCCAGACTCACACTGCTACTTGTAAAAACACGAAAGATGGAAGGCACTCTGATGTTGGCCCATTATGGGGTACTGTAATGGCGCAACATGGCAGCTCCTTAGAGGTGGACCCCCTCCTTATATTTATATATACTGTATAGGGGGTTATTTTAAGCTTACAAAAACACAAGGATTCATAGTTACAGTTACACTAAACATGGCTACTGTATTACATTTCTCCTAATAGACCACTCAGTCATACATAGTAGACCTTTAATGTGCTAACTCTTGTATGCAGGACATTCCACATGACCGGATAAAAATAATGTATGTATTTGCTGATATGAATGAAGTTTTTTGTGAGATATTAATTTAGCATTTATGGCAGAGGTCTCCAGTGTTAGTACATTGTAACAGTCAGCTATAACTTTTGTGACACTGCTGCATATTTTTTGTCTTTTGATTTTTAAGCGAACAAAGAAGAGAGGCTGGTGAAAGAAAACTGTTATTTTTAATTCAGAAAAGGAGCTAACTTGCTTTCTGGATAATCCACAATATAAAGTGTTACTATAAACGGATTAAAAATAAATAGGGAGACTGTATTGATGGTTCTTAAAATGAATTATTAATTAATTATAAATAATGCAATTACATTTTTTTCAATGTATTATACAGTACTTATTCTAGACTAATAGTTTTCCTAGTGTGTGATAAAATGTAAACTCTCAGGATTATTTGGTCAAGATAATATATTCTTTTTCTATTATTTTAATTGTACAGTAATTACTGCAAGTCACAACTGCAGAATA
Source organism: Synodontis membranacea (assembly GCA_025674565.1). NCBI lineage: Eukaryota > Metazoa > Chordata > Actinopteri > Siluriformes > Mochokidae > Synodontis > Synodontis membranacea. The sequence goes on from JAOVYU010000042.1 coordinate 28,258,334, forward strand.
TTTTTGCTTAAAAATAATGAATGAATATTCAATTAAGTAGTGAAGGGAAATAAATAGAACAATTATCTTTGCTGCGTAAAACCTCTCTCTTTCATACTGCGGGGAGATGGAAGATCGAGAAAGTGATATTTATTGCTTTTTATTGTTGATTAACAGTAATGTGTGCAATGTTTTAACATTTAGGAATGCATTGCTATATATCCTGTACAATATTTCATAGATTCTCATCATAGACAATCAGGAATTTTCATGCACTTGTATATAAATCAAGGATGTAATATATAAAACACACTGAGGAGACCTACCACAGTTTTTCCACTGCCGTCTGCTCTTTTCCCCTCCAGCTGTATACACTCCTGAAGCATGTTTCATAGTCTATTTTTTGCTTTCACATGGAGCGAACACTTGTACAAGGAATGCCCACAGGAACGCACAATAACCTCTTATGAAATAACAGGTCAAGTTGGGACCAATCTATCTATCCAGCTGGCGTTATAAGCCTTTCCATCAACTCTGCACCTTGGAGACATTCTAGGACAATGAAGTTTATCAGAAATGTAAAAGGCTGTTATATGTTCGCCTCTAACGTCTTCTGTCTAGTTGCAGGTTCGGGATTTTGTTTTTAACATAGGGACGACGCTCTTTTTTTTTTCTTTTCTTTTCTTTTCTTTTTTTCAGTCACAAAATTGTACCATCGAAGATGTTCTAAATAGAAAATGGTTTCAAGACCAAAATCAGTCTCTTCTGAATGCCAGATATTTTGTAGTTTACTAGAGACATCTAGTGGGACTTTGACAGAAATGCAAATGATTTGATGCTAAATTGGCTTTGCAGAAAGAAGTCACTTTACACTCTGATCACTACCTAAAAAAAACTTACACAGACAAATGGGCCACAGTATGTGCTTCATGAAAATGAGCAGACTAACATACAACAGGCCTAATTTATTAATATGGATATGAATGGACTTATTTGTAAATCAGGAGCATTTACACAAGAAACATGGTATTTATTAAAACCCTGTACATTAAAAAAAAAAAAAAAAAAAAAAAAAAAAAACAATTATAACCTACTCGTGCTCCTAAGTGTGTATATATTTATGGAAAAGAAAGACTAACTAATGTAAACCTCATCTGATGATCAAATAATAGAATTTGAATGAATTACTGCGCTTCCCCTGGTGGCAGGCTCTATTTTTATATGGATTATTGAAGTTTAAATAGGTTTCATGTATTTCAGTTGCAAATACAAATGTGCTAATCCAGTCATTTTATTAAAATATTAATTAAATATATGAATATTTAATATTAAAAAAAAAAACCAAGACGAGTTAAATCCACAAATGATGTCTAGTCATTCAATTAAGAAGAAATGCCGCCATATAAAAGTAGAATGGGATGCAATGGCTCAGCATATGCCGGTTCCATTTGCAATGACATCTTTCGTACTGTGCAACACTTCATCAAACCAGCACTAAGTGAAGGATAAGTGACCAATCTGGTATGTCTCAAGCTCTGATATGCTTCATGCATTCCAGTGTGTGCAGTGTGCTAACATTAGGTTACTATGACAGAGACCTTCCTGCTTTGTCAACACACTGGGAAGGGCATACACAAGATATGGCTATTAAATAATGAGACGCATGCTGTAATTCAGTTTAAATGAAGGAAACATACATTTCAATTACTTTTCCCTTCTGCAACCCCACACTGCTCCATTCCACTTCCACTGATCAAAGCAGTGCAATGGGTCGTTTTCTTCTTCAAATCTGGAACAGATTCAAAACGGGATCCCTTGAGAGCAGAATTTGCTTTTAGGGAAAAGAAAAAAGTCACATGGTGCTCGATCAGGCGAATAGGGAGGCTGGACAAATAATGTGGTCCATTTCTGGACCAAAAACTGCTTCACTGAGAGCGTTGTGTGTGCTGGCTCATTGTCCTGATGAAGGAGGAAACCATTTTCCCACATCTGTGGCTTCTTTCTTCTGATACTTTCTTACAAAAGTACAAGAAACTTTTGTGTAATAGTGATGGTTCACAATTACTCAATTAGGAACCCAGTTCTCCATAATTATACCCTTAATGTCAAAGAAAACAGTTAACATGGCCTTTAACTTGGACCTGTTTCATCGAGCTTTGTTCATTAGGGTGACCCACGTGTTTTCCAGAGCTTTGACTGCTGTTTTGTCTCAGGATCATACTGGTCTGGACTGCTCAGTCTCGTTGTTTAATAGCCACACCTTGTAAAGAGACTTTGAATTTAAAAAAAAAAAAAAAAAAAAAAAGTTTCTGTGCAGTATGTGCTTGTGTTCAGGATTTTTTTTTTTTGTTTTCAGGCTCAGTAAACAGAGAAACAAAGAAAGTGGCTTGGACCAAGCTACAGTATTGTGCAAAAGTCTTAGGCATTCTATTTTTTTGCGTACAAATAGTGTTATAAATGACATGTTATGAATTCTGCCTTATTGATTCAGTACAAAAACAACTCATATTCCCAAACATTACTTTTCCAAAATAATAATAATTGTAAGCATAAAAATGTTTGTATGTCAGTAAAGAAAGCAACATAT
>JAOVYU010000042.1:28299913-28317480 GCA_025674565.1 Synodontis membranacea
ACATATATCTCTGAGATTACTTTAGCATTTCCACTATGCAATGGTTCTTCTACTAATTTCATATGAATCTTCCCATCCAATAGGTGGAGCGAGAAAAGGCCACCCTACTGACTAACCTGCAGGAGTCTCAGACCCAGCTACAACACACGCAGGGAGCTCTAACAGAGCAGCACATGCGTGTGAATTGCCTTAAAGCGCGCGTCAATGCTATGAAACGTCTTTGCAGTGACAAGGAGCTGGATGCTGAGGAGACTGAGAAAGGGGACACTCCTTTGAATGGCTGCCGTGAGTACGACATCGATATTAACGGCATTGAGATCCTGGAATGTAAGTATAAGGTGGCCGTTACAGAGGTCATCGACCTGAAAGCCGAGCTGAAAGCCTTGAAGGAAAAGTACAATCAGTCTGTGGATAACCAGTCAGAAGAGCGCAGCCAAAGTGAAGAGAAACTGCAAGCACTTTATGAGCATGTGACATCACTGGAGAGGGAGAGTCGTGAGAGCCGCGAGCGAATCACCTGCCTAGAGGCCGAGCTCCGCTGTGCGTCTTCCACGTCGAGTGAGAGTCAAGCCACGCTGAATGCTGCTCAGGATGAGCTAGTTACCTTCAGCGAAGAGCTTGCCCAGCTATATCATCATGTCTGCTTGTGCAACAACGAAACGCCCAATCGTGTCATGCTGGACTACTACCGCCAGAGTCGTGTAACACGTAGCGGCAGTCTTAAAGGCACTGACGACCCACGTGTGTTGCTGTCACCGCGCCTTGCCCGTCGACTTGCTGCCGCCAACTCGTCAGATTGTTCTCGGAGCCCTCATGACTCACCCTTGAAGGAAGCATTGGGTGAAGGAGGAAAAGCAGAGACAGTGAGTCCCAACAGAACCCCTTTTGGTTCCCCAGTCCACAGTGCCTCGATGTCTGCTTCACCCTTACCAGAAGCAAGTGGAGATCTTCGCAAAGAGCCGTTGAATATTTACAACCTGAACGCCATTATACGGGACCAGATCAAGCACCTACAGAAAGCTGTGGACCGCTCGTTGCAGCTTTCCAGACAGAGGGCTGCCGCTCGGGAGCTGGCGCCCATCTTTGACAAGGACAAGGAGGCCTGCATGGAGGAGATCCTGAAGCTGAAGTCCCTCTTGAGCACGAAGAGAGAACAGATAGCCACTCTACGGCTCGTTCTTAAAGCCAACAAACAGGTATGAAGAGTCTTTTTTTTTTTTTCCTTATACTGTAATGTAAATGAATATTTTGCCTGTAGAAAGAAGGCCCTAATGGGCATCTTATAATCATTCCATTTATCAAAAAAAAAAATAATTCAGTTCAGTTATATACTCTGAAATGCGAAACCAAATATTCCGTTCTAAATTAAATGAACATCATAATTGTTAAACGGTCAGGTCGGTCTTATAATTGCACATTTTTAGTAATGTCAGTGAAAAGTTCTTTGCAGAAGATGTGTGGTTAGTGATCATGGCTTTCTTTACAACTTTGTCCAGAACAGGATTGCTCACTAAATGTAAAAAAAAAAAAAAAAAAAAATTTCTAAATTTGGGTTAGATTCATTGAATTCAAAGATTTTACGTATTATAGCCTTTTAACATTTTCTTTACATCGGAATTTCTTCATCTAGCTTGATGATCTTGGCTAGTTATACCTAGATGGCTAGCATAGTTACTAGAAGGTACTGTAGCTTTTAATGATGTTAATGCTAGCCAGTGAAAGTACTGGGGGTTTATGAGTGAAGGTCTAACATAAAACGTAACCAAATAGCATTCGGATGCAAAGGACTAATCTTACGTTTACGCAAGTCGGTTTCTAGACAAATTTCCTGTCATCAGACAAAACACACTATTCATATAGAACCTACTTTGCGTGCATTAATTAGTAGTAATTGCCAAGGGCACAAAATGTTTCAAAGGTGATCCAGGTGAATACACGGCAAGAAAATTAGCCTAGATTTAGTGCCCTTATTTAGAAAGAAAAAAAAATCTGAAAGGGCTGAAGGGACAGTTGAGCATGGAAGAAGCTGTCTTTTTCAGTTATAACAAAGTCTTGTCTGATGCTTTTTTTTTTTTTTTTTTTCCAGACTGCAGAAGTAGCCTTGGCTAACCTGAAGAGCAAGTACGAAAACGAAAAGACTATTGTGACAGAGACAATGATGAAGCTGAGGAATGAGCTGAAGGCTCTGAAAGAGGATGCAGCCACCTTTTCCTCCCTGAGGGCGATGTTTGCCACCAGGTACGTTCGTTTTCGAGTTACCAACCTTTCATTCTAATAGGTCCAGTGACCGTTTTGAACTATTTGGAAATCATTCTTTCTCTATCTCTCTCTCTCTTTCTGCAGGTGTGACGAGTATGTTACTCAGCTGGATGAGATGCAGAGGCAGCTGGCAGCAGCAGAGGATGAGAAAAAGACTCTGAACTCCCTGCTCCGCATGGCCATCCAGCAGAAGCTGGCCCTCACGCAGCGTTTGGAAGACCTGGAGTGTGACCACGAACAGTCGTATCGCGGCCGTGGAGGAAAGATACCCAAAATCAAAACCAGTCCTCAAAAAGTAAGTTTGCAAAACGACACTGGACTAGCCATTCTGTACCGTTAACCTTCTCCAAGATCTAGATCTCAGCGTCAGTCTCGGTTCTACGTGAGCCTGTGTAGGTACCACAGCAGAGAACAGACTGGGTTTCTGCTCAGAGAAACGTTACGTCACCGATCAAAAGGCATGAGATGGACTTTTTGTTCACAGTACACATACTGGCACAAAAACGCACAAAATGTGGTTCATGCTGATGATTTAAGATCGTTAAGGACATTCTGATTATTTACTTTTTCTTTTTTTTTTTTTCTTGAACTTTTTAAAGTGGCCTTGTCGGTCAGTGTCAAAAAAATCTTTGTAAATTAAGGGTATAAATGAGAGAACGTTTCTTTCTTCTACACGTAATCTTGAGGAAATTTGGATGATTCAACTTCCTGGCATATGTTTCATATTCAGCGTTGAATGCGAATGCGTATTACAGCTTGATGAGGATGAAGGATGACTCATGGAAATGACTCATGGAGAAAAAGATGTTTTAAAGATGAGGTGTTAAAAGGATTCGCACATTAATGCAAAAGTTATGGGTTGTGGATATGTTAGGAATGGATCATTTCATTATTTCAAGTTTAAGTGTAGGTAGAGTGGGCTGTTTTCTACGTGTGCAGGAAGGCTTTTATGAATATTTCTAGGGTTATTTATTTGATACTTTACCTGTGTTTAAACCTTTGTATATATATTTAGAAAGGTAATATCAGTAGGACATAAATGGCACGACAGTCATGGAATCCCCACAATAAGCAATAGCAGAGGCTCCATCTAGTGGTCATTTACCATAAGTGCAGAGAGATTCTCTTTACAGGTGGGGTCATTGATTCTAATCCAGTGCACTTTTGTGAAATTTAGTAGATATCTACTCACAGTCCGTTCTCTGTGTGCATTGGAAAAAAAATGGGAGGTGTTGCTTCACACACACACACACACACACAGTCATTTGCACTGCAACTTGTTTTTTGCTGCACTTTAACTTGTTCTTTGCTGCTACACATCCATCCGTTGCTGCTCGTATATGTACTGTCTGTTGTCTTTGTTGCACTCGTTTTGTGTTTGTTTACGTTGCTGTTTTTGCACGTCTGCACACGTGCACTTTATGCAGTTGTCCTGTCTCTATGTGGCATACGTGCAATTTATGTTTTTGTATTGTCCCCGTCCTTTTATGTAGTACCGTGGTTCTGGGGAATGTTATCTCATTTCACTATGTACTGTATCATGTATATTGTTGAAATGACAATAAAGCTACCTTGAACCTTGAACCTTGATTCTGAAGGAGCACTAAAGGGAAGTTCTGTGTGTTTGGCTGTTGCTCCAAACTGCATGTCCACCTTCAGTCGTCCATCCACTCTTTGATTACCTATTAAGCATAATGTCTACCTGTTAAGTCAAATAAAGCATAAAGTTTGCATTACACAGAGATTGTAAATAACCTCAAGGCTACCGCCTTTAATTAACGATGCAGTCCGAGTCATCTGTGCTATTTAGGGACACAGCATATGGGAATGCAGTGTGTGTGTATTATGCAGACTCAGGATATGCCTTCATGTCTGCTCTGTATCATCCAGTAACTGTGTCCCAATAGACTGTAGTGTGGAGTGTGTTGTACAGTATAGGATGCATCATTTATCATAATGCGCAAGGGTTATGGGCCAAAGCATATTAGATGAGGGTTCTGCTCAGTGATGCCTCTCAGAGATCCTACAGTACATTAGATAAGCATGATTAAGATGGACCGTGGACTGTGATTGAGTTTTTCTGTTATGTTTGACCTTGCCGATATCTGTGGGCACTTCTGAGTCGAGGTAAATTTATGATTACCGGCTTGATGTAATATATGAAGATTACAGTTTGAGTTTATGGTGTACAGTTTGGGTTATGTCATCATGCCGCAGTATCGCCCATTTTGCCGTAAGGTGTATGAATCATAGGGCTGTTTATTTAAGGTGGAAACCAGTCTGATGTTCCTCTGTGTGCCAACATTATGGCCTATATAGAAGCACACATAAGTCTGGCAGTAAGTCAGACAAAATCGTGTGTCTCAACCCGTCTGAAAATATATCTGACTCATTCGGTGAAATAAAACCTGCCTTTAGACAAACGTGTCCAACCTGTCCTAGGATTAGCTGCTAAATTCTTTTATCTGATGAAAAGAAAAGAAATATACTGATATTTTGAAGTTTTAATCATGCCTCCTAAAGAGAATCAGTGCTACAGAATTCTAAATATATTTTTAAAGTGCTGCTAAAACATAGAGTTTAATATTTCCGTTTAATAGCTGAAAATAATAAATCAGATTATAAATCGATTTATGATTAGGCATAGGCTGTAAGAAAGTTGAGTGTGTACAATTCTCTTTCACGTCATCATGAAGTACAGACTGCTTTCAGTATGTGACCTGGCCATCCACTAAAATGTGCATTTTAAAATAATAAATATTTTTTATGCAATAAAAATGCAATAAATGCAATACAATAAATCTGGTAAGTAAACATGAAAAAATAAAGAAAATAAAATGTAAAAAAAAACACCCCCATAACAAATGCGGATTTGTTATATAGTTTTATATAGACCATACTATACTGTAAAATTCTTTTTTAATTATTTAGTTAAGATGATGATGAGTATAGTATTATTATTATTATTATTATTATTATTATTATTGCAGATGTTCTCGTTGTTGTTTTTATAAGTAGTAGTAGTTATGACAACATTTATCTATCTATCTATCTATCTATCTAGCTATTACATTAAACAAATAGTCCAATTTTATGTATATTCACTGTACCACTGTGTTTCTGTACCACCATCTGAATGCTTGATTTGTGAATAGCTCTTTGACAATCATCACCACATCTTAAATTCTGCAAACTCTTTCTGCTTTTTTCTTCCTCCAAACATTTTTGACCATTGATAGGACATCATAATATATATATAGTTATAGTTACTCACTTATCATTTTTAGTAATGGGCTGAAACAGGACCCATAGCAGAGTGCCCACGTTAATTGTATAGTGTGATTTAGATCCTTTTGTTAACTCCACGTTTACTTTTTGCTTGAGTTTTTCTATTTGTCGCTCATGCACATCCTTCCTGCTGTGTGTTAGTTTGTCCTAGTGTGCATGTGTGTGTCGCTAACCCTGACTGTCACTCCTGTATATCTGTCTAATTTATCAGTCTCTTGTAGATCGTCAGCAGCCTGCTGCATCAGTACCGCCACTCTCCCGAAAAGTGAGGAGTGGGAGAGTTTTCACGGCTCGCAGGTAACCTGCCCTGCAGAGGAACGTCATCCCTCTGTTTAGTTACAGTACCACACGAGCTGGAGAGTATTTTTAGCGCACTGTTCGACAAGGTCGTAATTGAGCATGCTCATACCGTAAACATTTCCTTCAGTGCCTCACGCTCAGAGTTCAGAGCTCTTGCGTTTATGTTTGTTTTGGCACGGGGTCGAGTTGAAAAGTTGCAAAACTTTACGACCTGACTATCTCTCTCAGCACTATAAGGACCTTAGTTAATGTACAACGGGTTCAGAGTGATAGCACAGCTTTATCGTCATGCACATACGAAGCACCCTTCGTTTAGCCTAACGTATTAATATTACTAATTCTCAAAGCTGCTTTCCTTCGTCTTGGTGTCATTCGTCAGTGTAATTATATACCTGTGTATGCTGTATGTCTTTTCCATGTATATTATATGTAGGGAATATTAAGGGTGTACTATTCTATGATAAAAAAAATAATAATAATAATTTTCTTTTCTTTTTTCTTCCTTTTTTCACCTCATGGGTTGTAGTACTAATATGGTGATAACACTTCAAGAAGACGAGCCAAAAGACGCCACCTCCGGACTTCCCTGCGCCCCTTTTAAATGTCTGGCACATCGCTCCAATATACCTGGTACTTAGCCCCTCCCACTGGCTCCTCCCATCCCACCTTTTCCTATGGCCCTGCCTACTTCCAGCAGAACTAACCAGGGGACATGCTTTTTAAAGCCTCTGGTCAGGTGCTCCTCTTTCTGTGTGACCTCCAATGGACTCACCCTGTTTTAACTCACGTTGGTGAGCCAAGACTACTTTGCTGTCACTAGATACAAATTAACACATCTTCCAATGGAAAAAGAGAGAGAGAGGGTGAATACTAATGTCTGGGATGGACTATTTTGTCATTTATTTATCTATTTATTCATGTTTCTTAAGTTCGCTTTCTATTTATTTGCCATCTCGTGCGACTGGGATTCATTTTCATCTGAAACTGAAAGGTGCAGCTTTGCTGTGGATTTTTAGAATATCAACAACTGAGTAATCCAAATATTTTTTTTTTGTTTTGTTTTTTTTTTATCCAAAAGTCAAGATATGTTCAAAAGCTTTGCAAGAGGGTTGGTAAAAAAAATTTGTGATGCTTGGCAATATTTTAAATATCTAAAAATTTGGGATTAATGTCCATAGGATAAAAGAGTGGATAGGAAAAGTATACACGTACACAATTGTTTTTAGTTTAAGTTAAACCCAGACAGTATTACAAGATGTGCTTGAGGTGTAGACCACAACAAGTTAAATCAATTAATAACCATCTGTGAGTTTCCAACATGTGGTTGAGAGACTTTTGGTTTTGGCCTGTGTGAGACCTTCCACTATATTTCCATTACAGTGCAAATGTTGTCAAGTTATGATGCTATGCATAGGGTGTATTATATTAATTGAAATGACTTTTTGCAATGCATTATCATAAAGATTATATTTTATACTTGATTTCTCTCTTATTTTTTTTTTTACAGTTGATGTGAGCAAGGTAGGGATGATTGTTTGAGCAATGTGGGTGATACTGTAATACCAACAGTAAAGGGGCCGGCTCACCCTTCCCCGAATCCAATGTGTTTTTTGCATTGAAATGACGTGATAAACACCAGCTAGCTCTCTGTGCAGCAAAACCTCTGCAGATTTACTGTTAACCATCCCCTCAAAACCCAACTTGAACTTTTTCTTCCTCTACATGTCATATGTGGAAGCTTTGAGCAAAATATGCCTTATCTTTTCTTTCCTTCAAGGCTGCCTGTGGGACGGCCAAGGCTGGTTTGACTCCATTACGTAAGGAATAACTATAAACGGAGTGAATTAGTCAAAATAATTTAAAACAGATACTTTGATAAAGATGTAGGGACCCACTTGGTGTAGGGTGAGCCGGCCCCTTTAAAGAGCTATACTGGAATACTGACCAGAGTGTAGTCTGATCCTGCTGTGCTGAAACTTTCAACTTTGTGAAACCCCAAAACTGTCTACAATAACTGAAATCTTTTGCATTGTATTTTCACAAAAAAAAAAAAAAAAAAGTGATTATGGCTGTAACATCTCTCCTGGCTCACTCTTCCCTCTTTCTCCCACCTGTGAATTAAGCACAAATGGATTCAAAATTTCAATCATTATTTGGACTTATATCATTATTACGCTGTCAAACATACCAGCAGGACAATTTCAGATACTTTTCCAATTTCGGACGCTTGCAAGACTGTAAAGAAGTTGTAAACTACTGAATGAAATCTGCACTCTTTCAGTTTATATAATTATCTTTTCAGAAAGTGGAACAAAGATGAGTTTCTCTAAAGACACTCACAAAAGAGGTCATCTGATGAATAGTGTTATTGAGATGCCTGTTTCAGTCTTCCTGGTACTTCTGGTACCATATCTCTTAGTTTACATGAAAGAGGTTTTGATTGTTCTGTATGAGATGATTGTGTTTGGTTTGAAATTTCGTGGTAGCTTGATGTGCACAATGATCTAAAAAGGAAATGAAGTGATATAGACCGGACTGGACAATCACCCTCATTGTTATTGGTGAAAGCATAGTTGTGACAGCAAGACATAATGAAACACTGCTTTTTGTGTATATGTATTCACTTGGTTTTAATGTCATGATTTATGTATTTGTTCAGGAAATAAAATCTGTACTCACAATTCAGATCTGGATGTTGTCAGAAAAAAAAAATGAGGTGTGATGGGTGAAAGGCCCTACTTGAGATATACAGCAGAATGCATTTTTTTATTTTTTTATTTCTTGAAAGTCGAAGCTTGAAGGCCGATTGTTTTAGGAGTGTAAAACATAGAACGAGGACCGAAATTTATCACTTGCAGAATAATCATTAATTTTCGGTAACCGTTTTAACCTGGTCAGGGTTGTGATAATCCTGAGTCATTCCCAGGAACACTAGGTGTGAAGCAGCCTATGAATACACCATATGGGCCACCAATTTATCACTGGACACCATGCACGTATTCACCTAAGAGACAATTTAGAGTAGCCAATCCAACCACTGCCATGTTTTTTGAGGTGGAACAAAACCAGTGAATGCATGATTTGCAAATAGTAATTATTCAGCCCCAAACCAGTATACTATATTACAAATAATCAGTAAAAGTCACTCATGTAACTCATTAAAGGTCCACTATGTAGGATTCAACCATCTAAATCCCCCTGCCTTACCCCTCCTTTTCCAAGCATGTATTAGAACATACAGTGGCTGTACCCGAGCGTACTTCCAAGTACTCATATTCACACTCCTTTTCGTTTTCATGCTAAATTTATAATTATGATCCTCCGTTTTTAAAAAAATTGGGTTCTTAAACTTGTTAGTCCACAGAAATCAAACACCAATTCCTCTTCTTTCTTCTTTGTCTTCCGTCCATCCAGTGCTTCTTTCCAGATTCACACTGCCATTTGTAGAAAAAATAAAATAAAAAATAAAATAAATAAATAATGCAGAAGGCGCTCCCTACAGGTTTGTCCGTTCTGGGTTACTGTAGTCTTGCAACATCGTGGTTCTGTAGTATTGGACCCGTTCCGTATATGTAGGGCTCTTTCAAAGGCTAAACAAATAAAAACACAACAATTAGTTTTTGTTTCTAAACAAAAACACAACACTTAGTAGTTACACAGGAATGAAAAAAATACTTACGAATACTATATTCCATTTCTGCTACTAGATCAGCTTTACATAGTGGACCTTTAAATAAGAAAGGTGCTGTATGTGTGCCGTATGTCAAACCATGCAAAAATTCATTTTGTGATAAATGTGGATGTTGCGCCACAGATTTCATTACTCAAAGGTATTTATATTAGATCAAACATCGTATATTTGTGTACAATGCCTAAAATTCATAGACACTGTCTTTACTATCTGTACTATCTAACAATATCAGTTGTATCCTAGCTTCCTTATTACTTTTAGTAACAAGCTAAATAGTTTAATAAACGTTCACACTTTTTCCATTTGCCTTATTGTTGCGTAATTGTCTTGAAAAGAAGCGTCTATGTCAGGGGGTGTCCAAACCTGTCCAGAAAGGGCCGGCATGGGTGCAGCTTTTCATTCTAACCAAGCAGAAGCCACAGCTAGCTGATTCCACTTGTTTAATCAGTTGATTTTGACGTTCAATAGAAACACCTGTGGCTTCTGTGTCCTTTCCGGACAGGTTTGACACCGCTGGTCTATGATGAATCATGTTAGCTGGTAAAGATGACAGGTGGTGATAACTAGTATAGCTGTGGATACTTGAAAGGATGGAATACTTGTGTCTTCTCTGTAAAATATTTAATATCTGTGTAATAAGCATTGAAATGGGCTGCTTTGTACTATGTTTCTGCCTACGGTGAAGAACTGGTTGGACAACGCCACGTTTCGCTGGGGCCACAGTCTGGGGTGACCCTTTAGGGCTCAGCACCTTTCTGAGGTTTGATCCTGTGGACTTTCCTGGACAGTCAAATTCTTGAGTGTTACTTTATGATGGAGAATGCATTTTTTTATTATTTTTTTTTTTTTGCAATTTATATCTCCAACAAAACAACACCAAAAGCTAAGATAAGCTTTCAGTCTTGTGGTGATAGTTAAAATTAACCAGCCATGCACACTTCAGAACATTATCTCAGTGAATAGACCTTCATGTATGATCATTAGACTACAGGTTGCCTCATAACTTTGGGGTGAAGCAGGTGAATATGAATGACGCAGGAGACTGTCTCCAACAAACGTGTCCAGAAAACTTCACCAAAAGTACTTCTACTTTTAGACGAGATAAGATTACTTTGGTATCTTTGCACTGTGTCGAGGAAACCGTTTTCTATTGGAAACTCCTTTCTCGAGAAGACATCGAGACCAATCGCCGCGTTAGCAGCAGTGCTCTGGGCGGGACTTTGGAGCGGTTACGGTGATCGCCGCGGTAACCGGATGAGCGCCTTAAAGACTGCGGTGTCTAAGTTCGGGCTTCGGGCTTGGTTAAACGGCATTTATAGAAATCCCCGTGAGGTGGAAGAAGACACCTGGAGGAAGCTTAAATGCCTGTTACTTTAGAGGACCGACGTGAGTTTCTTCTAGCGAGGATAAAGCTTTTCAATGTCGGAGTGGTGTAACCTGAAGAAGCCATGGGAGACTTCAGGAGAACCGCTTTCAGGAGGAAACCAAGGAGCGGAGGATCAGATGATCAGCCTGAAGAAGAGACAGGTGAGTCCAGGTGGAAATAAACAAATAAAAATAAATAAATAAATAAATAAAAGAAAATAAACAAATTCCAGGTGGAACGCTGTGAACCCTAGGATTATGTAACATCCTGCTGAGACACACACACAGGATTAATCAGGGATCCCCTTTGATGTGTTTGAAATTAAAAAAAAAAAAAAACATAAAATAGATACAGTGTGGCCAGATATGTGCTTTGATCTGACGTTACACCTGGGCGCGCTTGTGATCACGTGACTGATTGTGCGAGCATGGAATTAATATCCTTTGGGATTTACTGTTAACCCAGGGAACATACAGTGGAATGTGCTTGTTTTGTTTGTTCAGCTTTGCAGGCAAGTTCATACTGGTCATGGGTTACTCTTCTGCACACTCCTGCACTCCTCCAAAGGGATCATATTGCAGTCGCACTGCGCTGCTCTGCGTTCTGTTATTAAAGGCACACTGGACAGCCCTTGACATGACTTTTTTTTTTTTGGATCATTATGCATTATTTTAAACAATTACATTTAAATGACTCGGATGCTGTGATTCATCAACACACACACACACACACACACACACACACACATTTATCTGGAACCCGAACCCGCAACGACGCTGATAGTGCACAGCAAAACATTTTCTAAATTTGTTGTACATATTTATTCTCAAAAGCGGTTATGAGAGATATAATATGTTTATTACTTCTACTTGTTTTTTTCTTTTAACCATTATCAAGCTGTTTTGTTTTGACTTGGAATGAACAGATGTAATAGAAATCTGTAACCAACTCAAAAACAGGTTCGCTTGTACTGTAAAGAACGCACAATTTTAGTTAAAAACCAAGCCGTATGGCTTTGATAAATGGCCAAAGTGTTATTGCATTCATTACAATGTGACTAATGTTGAAATAGTTGGATTATGTTCAATAATATATCTATATTTATAAATCTTTTTTTTTTTTCTCTACAGTTAACATGGTCCATAGCTGCGAAATTTCTCGACGACAGAGCACTTATAAATATATGGCTACCAGGGCAATCAGTTTTGCAAAGGTCTGCGTCACACCATATGATAAGCTTTAATATCGTGCAGACTCGTTTGCTTTCTTGCTTTCCTTCTTGTACTACTTGGACTGACTGAAAAGATTAGTCACTCCAGCCTGCACGTTGCTGACGCAGACTGAAAACTGAAAGTTACCTGCGCATGTAATGTAGGAACTGAGGGACAAGTAAGTGCTTGTCAGTGTTCGATTTTTCACTGCCAATACAAGATGAACTCCAACTCACTCCTAGTGCACCTCGTCTACAACTAGGAATGTTGGTTTGTTATAAGGTTCATTTCTTAACAGTCGAAGACATGAACATGGACTACATGCTGCAGAATGTCAGCATTGTGTCATAACTTATATTGCACTTCAGCATGAGTCTTGACTTTGCAGCACTGGGTCTGTTTAGAAAATCGCATGATGGTTAATGACTTTAGGTTAGTGTAGATTGGTGTTGGTGACTAGTAACTTTGAGTGTTTATTTTAGTTCTTTCTATTTCGTTTCGACTTGGCATCAAGTTTTCAAGCGTAATCTTAAAGCTTAAAGAGTTTAGAAACTCATAAACGAGAATGAATAGGAATTGATGTGCGTTTTGGTAAGCGTTCATACAAACAGCTGGCACGGTGGTGTAGTGGAACAGCGTTACTGCCTCATAGCCCCAGGATCCCAGTAACTCAGGTTACTGTCTGTGTGGAGGTTTTCATGGTCTGCCCATGCCCATGTGGATTTCCTCCAGGTTCTCATCTTTCTTCACCCATCCTCAAACCCTTGTTTTGGAATTAGCAGCTCTATATTGGCTCTAGGTGGTGAATGATGTCCAGTTTCCCTTCAGTGCACTGGTGTCCCATCCAGAGTAAAGTTCCGTCGCATGCCCGCCCAGTGTTCCCGATATATCCCAAACCAGGATAAGTAAATGAATATTCATGCAAGCAAGCTGTGCAAGTCCCTTTTCCGTTTCTTAATGAAGAACAAGATGAGGAATTAGTACTTTCTATTTCTGTATGCTTACTGGTTTCAGCCAGGGCTTTTTTTTACTCAGTGAGTCTCTCTTATTTAATAGGACAGTTCTCAAGTCATGAAGGTTCAAGAGGTGCATTTCTGCTTGGTGCGAATCTTCAGCATGCACACGTTTGGGTCGTTGTTGTTGTTGCTGTTGTTGTTTTGGTTGAAATGTCGAGGCATTCGTTAAAGGCAGTAACACACTGCTGATGACTGAAATTTTAAAACTTTGCCATTTTGTTGACATGAAAAGCAGTTCAGACTCATGTGAAAAAGCGTAGCAAATTTCCTCCTGATAAACCTCGTGACGCGCGCGACTGAATGCCTACCCGGTGATGTTTTGTTCGATGTTTTGTGTGGTCGTGTTCGTTTAGGGAAAGTCATGCAGTGTTAAACAGGATTCTTCTCCTAAACCTTAGACAATGGACTCAATTGTGCTACTCGACTCAAGAAGCAGCAAGGCTTTCTGGGATTGTTGGCTAGCATGAATTAGGACTTGTTGGTGTTATCGCCCCGGCTGTACTAACTGGGGCACTGACACACGTCCTCTGGGGACAAGCTTGCTGTTTGCAATGGACTCTTGTCTTCAAAAGTGGGCTTCCCCATAAGAGTGGCTATTGGATTTGGATAAACTCTAGATCTGTTAGATTACAGTCTATGTGATGATCAGAATACCGAAGGTAAGAGAGCCGTGGTGAAACTGGAAGTGATGTTATATAACAGTTGTAGTTGTGGATCATACACTAATCCAGTCCAACTACAGCAATATTTTGTTTATCTCTTTTTTACTGTATCTATTTCCGGATCTATAATTGACTTTGGAGCAATTTAGATCTAAATGACTATGTACGGTCAAGAGCAATTTGCTAAATATGCTGCTAAGCGAAAGTATTTTCTTTCAGATTTGACCAGGGAGGTAGGACTGGCTTGTGGCCACATGCCCTGGCTTGTGGTAAATATGTAATCAGAGATGGTATAAGGCCCTGTTGCGGGAAAACTTTCATCCAGATCCATTTAACACACACAAAAGCCCATGATATTAGTTTAACACACACACACACACACACACACAATTCAGTGCATTTCTCACTTATGCCTGAATCTGAATTTTTCCCTCTTCAAGATACTGAAGCAGTTCAGTCACAGCAAGTTACATTTGCTGGAAGTGGTGCTGAGTTGGCTCTTTTCGACGCATGAATGACGCATAAATCCAGAAGGTGGCGCTAGACGTCTTGTCATTGTTTTACGTTTCTGGTTCACTGGGAAAATCTCCCTTCTGCATGAAGACAGTCAGTGCTTTGTGTTCCAGCCAAACATACGCTCACTTCCTCGGCTCAGCAGCTGTCATGCTCGTCCTCCGTCTGTTAGATGAACTTCTCGTGTCCCATTTCACGAACTGCGGAAGCTTAGGCTAGAGTAGTAGACAATTAGAAAGCGAAAGAAACGGCATGACACGTACAGTCTAATAAGATTATTAAACTTGTAAACATATGTTGAAAAGTTTCTTTCATTTTTGACCATAACTGGGGATTTCTGTCTATAGCGTACTGTGACACCTCGACACCAATTTCCAGCGTCAGGTCCGAACACCTGGGACAAACGTGGCGTAGTGCAGTGTGACCTAATTGAAGAACATCGACGAGGCGTCTGGATGTGTCTGTATCTGTGCTATTTACTAACAGACAAAATGATTACATAATTCAGTTTAGATTCTCACTGGGCGTTGGATCAACAGAAAAGTGAACCGCGTGTATGTAAGATGTTTATGGCTGCTGCACTGCTGCTTCCTGTGTTTTTGTTTTTTTTATTCTATGGGGGAGGGGTGAGAAAAGCCCACGGTAAGACCACTTAGCGATGATGCACATCCTTTCTGAGCAGCATGCCATTCTTATGACTCCCGGTGCTGGACATTTCCTCTGGGGGAAACTCCTGTTGGATATTGAGTGAGTCCTGGGTGGGGGCCCGGAGATGACATAATGAGAAAGCGAGAATGCAGAATAAAGCAGGTGATAAAAATGTGAAGGAGGGATAGAAATGATTTCTGATCAAGCTTTCTGTCTATTACACACTCTGTATTTGAAAACCTTGAATAATATTGCACCAAAACAATCCAGAAATGTTTTTATATTTACAGTTTTGTCTTGTACAGGCCAACTTCCTGCAAAGCTAGCTAGATATCCTAACTTTCACCCTTTAACTAACTTTAACCATAATTGAAACACTTGGAAATTCATACTGTAATTCCAACCTTAGAGTGTGATTGGATTATATGTTCTTTTTTTTTAAAGTGTTTCGTTTTTACTTTGCAAGTCAAGGTTAATGAAGTTACCATATATGGTTCCTCGCCAGTCTGAGGAATTGTAAATCTAAGATAAACACTTCAACCTGAACTTAAAGGAGCGTTTAATTAGTCACGAAATTCAAACTTTAAATCCATGTGGTCCTACGAGGCCATTTCGGATGTCCGTTGAAGTTACCAAATATGGATTGTTGCCTAATAAAGGGTTAAAAATGCTGTAACTTCTGTGCGTCTGGTTGAGATAGAGAATAAGAGACTAAACAATATTCCGATTCAGAAAAGTCTGTAGTTTTCAGAACTTGTCAGAATGAGAAGCAGAAGAAGAAGAAGAAGAAGAAGTCGAGATTCCACCGTTTCCCATTTAATTTCATATAATTTTACATCCTACTTATCGTACTCTCCAGTCCTTCTGGGTGTTACCTCATTCCCCAGCTCCCACCACTAGTTCATTTGTCTTCCTGATTATAATCTTTAAGAAGGCCTGACCCTTCATCATTCCTCTCCAATGTGCCCTCAGCCTGCGAGTGGTAACATACAGACAAACCATGAAAGGAATTTTGTCTAATATGTATCTGTATGCATCTGTCTGTATTCAGTTCATTTATTAGCACATCTAAACCCGGTGACGTGGTAATGCCAGAGAAGGCTGACTATAGTGCAGATGAGTGGCTGGCCAGTTCTTCCTCTGGCTCTTCCTCTGTAGAGATCTGGCTGTCTGTCTGAGCTGTTTTTCTAGCGTTGCAGACAGCTGGTGTTTCCTGACTCTTTTTTTTCTCCGCAGATTGTGTGTGAACACCGTGGCAAGCCGTGTCACTACTTCACAGTCCACACATTAGCCAAGATACTTTAACACAGGCCAGTTTAGTTAGAAAAAAAAAAAAGGTAGATTAACACTTTTCCCAGTGTACAGGATGGTCTCATTTGAGCTCGGATGCTTCCAGGAAGGAACCGGTTTTGAGCCTTTTGGTGAATGAGTGAAGAATCAGTTAATGAGGGAAGAAAATCCTGCATCACTTCATGGGACAAGGAGGAAACTTCTTCTAGCAAAAGCCTCTGATGGGATTGCTTGGATTTGATGTCCTCGTCTTGTCCTCCCTTCGCTTCTCGGTGAGCCGGTGGATTATTTTTCGTGTCACTTTAAAAGTAAACGAGCGAGAGACGGGAAAGTGCTGAGGAAGTGGAGCTATGCTGGATATTTTTGGTCCCTATTCATCGACAGGAAGACAAGCTCCAGGACTGCACTTTCAGCTACATTCTCCCCCAACATTGTCCTCCTCTCTGTCTCTCGGCTTGGTGAACTCCTCCGTCTTTTCCCTGGTGACGGCCAGTGACGGACTCGCTGGGTTCTAGTCTCAAGATGTCTCATCCGCACGGGTCTGCCTCTGGTAGGTGATGATGGCACCATGACTATGATAGTGGCTTTTACTGTGAACTTCAGGAGGAGCAGAACTTCGACCACCATTCACATGTCGGAACATTGACACGAAGAGGCAGGCATCCAAAAAAAAAAAAAAAAAAAAAAAAGTCTGCCATCGTTATAGCAAACTAGAAGTTCTGCTAGAAATAAGCACGTAATGGGCAGTGGATTGAGAAAAATGAGACGTCGTCAGAAGTATTGGTTTTGTCGGACTAAAGGTAAAGAGCTGCTTCTGTCTCTGCTGTTAAAATGTGATGACTTGGGGTCATAATTTGACCTATTAAATATGCTCTGGTTCCAGATCGTGAAACTCAGACACATGTTAAGTTCCCATTTCCAAAGCAACCAAATTATTGTGGATGACGTTTATTATCTCCTTTGCACTCAGTGAGCGGAGCCACTGGGTATTCAGCTAGTGAATTAATGAAAAGCTGTAATTGTTGGCAAATTGCTGGGGTATAAGAGGAATAAAATACGTAGCGACGTTTGTGATTGAACTTCCTTAGCTTTTATGGGGTCATGTTAGAGTCATGTGTTGACCCAGTTGTCAGTCAGATCTGATTTAAAAGAAGCCCGAGGCCATGTTAAATAAAGTACTGATAAGAAGTTTAAGTATTTAAGTTAGTGGTGAAGATGAAGCTATTATGTGTGTGTGTGTGTGTGTGTGTGTGTGTGTGTGTGTGTGTGTGTGTGTGCGTGTGTACCTTTACAGAGTTCAGTGAGGATGAGGAACTCGGCCTG
>JAOVYU010000042.1:28355201-28371112 GCA_025674565.1 Synodontis membranacea
ATTTAATGATTGATTTCTGATGCGTCTACGTGTTTGCCGGTCAGATTACAGACCTGGGCAAACGAGCACCTCGCTGGATTCGAGACAACGAGGTGACCATGTGTATGAAGTGTAGGGAACCTTTCAACGCTCTGACGCGCAGGAGGCATCACTGTCGAGCTTGTGGTTACGTAAGTGACGCAGAACAAAGCTTTGCTCTTCATATATCCTCATGCTGTTTATTGTTACTCGGTGCATTTCGGACGAAGTGACGTGATTTATTTTTATTTTATTTTTTTCCTCCTCAGGTGGTATGCTGGAAGTGCTCAGACAATAAGGCTCCTCTGGAGTATGATGGCAATAAGATGAATAAAGTATGTCGAGACTGTTACTCCATTTTGAAAGGCCACACAGACAGCGAGGAGAAGGAGGGCAAGAAGAAAGGCATTCTGGAGGTAAGGAGAATAAACCTGGTCGCCTCTTAGTGGTACAGATATCAACGTCACAGAGCGTGTGATCGTGGGTGTACAAGCATCCGGAACCTTTATTAAAAGCTAATATTTATTATTCTTGGTAAGCATGCTACGGCCGGGCCTACGTTTAATCGCTAAAAGCAACAGGTTGTCATTTTTATTTTGTCTGTCACTTTTAACAATAGTCATTGTTAGAAAGAAGGTTTAGATGTACGATTAGATCCCTTATGTGCGAGCTAGAGGTGACAGGAAAATCTGCCTGAGATGAAGTCTCAAAAGGAAACCCGTCGTCTCCTGGGTGACGCCAGTTGTGGCGCTATAAGTCATTACTCTTCTGTAAATGTATGCTGTAAAATCCAGCAGTACTGTGCTGAAAGAACATTTATTATAAGCATCATAGTCTTTATGATTACAGCAGCGGTTCTTGTTTATCAAGGAATAAACTGTTTTCCGAAGTGCTGATCTTTACGATATCCATATCCAAAATATATGTCGCCGTAACTTGCCTTACAGGAGCTGGAACCAATCACCAGCTGTCTTAGGGTGAGAGGCGGGGTACACCCCAGGCAGGTCACCGGTCTATCATTAGGGCTAACACAGAGAGACAAACAACATTCGTGCTCACGTTCACACCTATGGGTCATTTAGAGTAGCCAGTTCACCTAGTCTGCATGGGCTGTGGGAGGAAACCGGAGCGCCCGGAGGAAACCCACCCAGGCAGGAGGAGAACATTCCGTCGGCCGCCAGGTTCGAACCCAGAAGCTTCTCGCTGTGAGGCGAGAGGCGAGTGCTCATGATGTGCTGCATGGTGACTAGGTCTAGAAACACAGTAGTCGTAAAATAACTTGTATCTTTGTGTAAAATGATCTCAGCACTAGATTACCGGTGAGGTGTAAAATGCTGTACCACTGTGGAGAAACAGGACGATAATCTGTATCAGTCAGGGTTACTGAGAATGAAGTACAGCTTTGTTCCCTCGTCTGAGGTGTTTGAGCGCCCGCGCGCGTGTGTGTGTGTGTGTGTGTGTGTACTGTCACCGAAACCACAACGGCTTTTACTGTTCTGCTTCCCCCCATTTTAGTTTCAGTTTAAGTTCGGCCTGTTATCTTACACGGGAAGTGTGTGTCTCGCATCCTTCATAAGATAGTCGTATCCAACCAGCTCTCCGTGTCTCTCTCACTGTCCTTTTCCATGTCAGATCGAAGCAGCGCAGTTCTCAGGCAGCAGCATCATGTGCGGCTTCCTTCAGTACTGTGAGAAGAATAAACCCTGGCAGAAAGTCTGGTGTGTCATTCCTCAGAAGGAGGCGTTGGTGCTCTATCTGTATGGGGCACCGCAGGTGAGTGGAACACAGCTAACAGTGTGTTTATCACCCAGTCGCTTTCCAAAAAAAAAAAAAAAGCTAGAGTGTTGAATGCTTCTCAAACACAACAGTTTGGTCACAAGTTCTGAGGGAGATCTCACTCGTGACTCACGGCTCAGGAAGCACTTCTGCTTTTGTTTAGACAGCGACGAGAGTAAAATCAGGATTTAGTCGGAACGGATCTTTGCAGTCGAGATGGCGTTTTGAACTGAAAGTTACCCTCATGTCATCGGAATATTCCTAACACAGTCTGTCACTTACTATATTACTGAAATGTAGTCATTTGTTCCACAGTGCTGCCGAGTTCTCAAATTTGATTGGTCAGAAGATTTAATTGATTTAATTTCCTATAATCTCAGGTCTGACGCTAGCACTAGATTAAAGGTTCGTATTAATTCACGATAACTTCTGTTAGTAAGGGTTTAAACAGGACTTGTACAGTATGGTGGACGTTCCACATTAAAAGATTTTAAAAATGAGTGTACGTGATAGTATGGTCAGGTTTTCTAGGAGGAGATATTTGCTTAGCTCCAAGTCTCCAGTGCCGGCGCTTACCGTGTAACAGTCCGAAGTAACCGTTCCTTTCGTTTTCTTGATACGAGAAAGTCTTAAGGACGGAGGGCTTAGTTTCTCAGTACCAAGGCCAAGCTTTATTTTTGTTGTTTTATTAACTCTGAGAGAAGCTGGTGAGGGAACAACTGTTTATAGCTCTCATAAGCCAAGTGAAAACAGGAACTACCTTGTCTTGCAGATGTTCATTAGTATTAAATGTCGTGCTCGAAGAGGAATAAAACTCTTCAGTTATTGGAAAATAATACCGCTTCGGGGTGGTAACAGTAGCTCCGCTTCACATCAGGCTTCATCACCACACCCTGTTGTTGATTACTTCCCTGTGTGAGCATACACCCTTGTGGGGTTTTTTTTTCTCCCTTACTTACAAAAAGCGATTGTAATTTCTTTACTTAAACAAACCACAGAATAAACTGACCACGCAGTGAAAACGACCCAAGGGGAGAGTGCAAAAATTTGCATCCCCCATGGTTTTTCATTCTATACGCGTTTTGCTTTTAAACTATTGTCATAAACCTGTCCGGTGTGATCCAAAGGACGAACCCCAGAACATCTGGCAAAATCATACTAGACTTAGAATTTGTCATCTTTTTTATTAAAAATTCAAGAAACATTTGTTTGCGGATCATAAAAGCATTTGTCCTCATTTTCTCCTAAATCTTTTGTACTCAGCTGAGGACACTGTAAGTAATTGTGAATGTTTTTTTCTTTTTTTTTTTCAAATGTCCTGTGTCTCTATGCAGGACGTTAAAGCTCAGTCCACCATCCCGCTGCTGGGTTACTCAGTAGACGATGCTTCCCGACCCACCGATCCTCCGGCCAGTTTCCGTCTGTCCCAATCGAAGTCTGTCCACAGTTTCGCCGCCGAGAGTGAGGAACTGAAGCAGCGCTGGCTCAAAGTGATCCGAGTGTGTGTGACGGGCGAAGTGCCCACAAGCCTGCCACCTACAGACACACCCCCCGCAGAGTGCAGCCTGGAGCCGAGCACGGAGTGCCTCTAAGAGGAGGCAGAGAGCACACTGTTGGTGCCAAAGACACATTGGGAGAGAGGAAAAGGATCCCAGAGACTACACACAGACAAGGCTGTCAATCACTCGCATGCAGCATACAAGTCGAAGGGGCTGAGCTTGTACTACGGCCAAGCTGGATTTAATTTGTGAACGAAAAAAAAAAAAAAAAAACCCACAGTGAGGCTCTCCCCCTAAAGCTGCTCTGAAACACAGCAGTCCAAAGAGATGGTGCACACAAGTGCTTTCAAACTAAACTGGTGCTTTAGGATGGTTGGTAAAATATCAGATATGTATGAATACACTCTCTTTTCCACACATCATCACTGCTCTCAATCTCAGCCTCTGCAGTACATTTTAGTGCCGGCAGCGCTGTTACTCTAGTGCGGTATAATCATCTACACATCATGTATGTATTGTAGCGTTCCATCTGTACGTATGGATATGCCCTCACTGTCTCTTTTATAAAGATGTGAAGTGAATCCAGGCCTCTCCGACGCTGAAGGCAAGTCCGAGATGAGATTCAGGCTGCCTCGGTAACCTAGAAAGAATGATTATCGTTCTTTCAAAGATCCTTGTTTTTTTAATTATTTTTTTTTTCATACGGACACCAAATCGATTATATTTAACCCCTTGCAATAAACATGGATCACGTCACTGCGCCTGGAGAACAGTTCAGCAGGAGTCGTGGTGCCTCATTTACTAACCAGCATCTCTAACCTCGTTCCATCCCAGCACATCGGTGCAAGGGTCGCTCGGCTAAACCCAAAATCCCCGTACGAACTGCAAGAAAGAAGTGTGCAAAGGGCACGGCAACACCAGAAGAAAGTGTTACATAAGCTGGGTAAAGCCCTCCTTTACAGTAGACTGTCTGCTGAATGGTCTCAAATTATAGTTTTATCCAAGCTGGTGCATGTGTTGCCTTCAGTTTTGTAAAAAAAAAAATTTTTTTAAATTAAAAATTAAATATCTATGACAATTAAAGGAATACTCCAGTGTTAATCAACCTAATATCTATGGCAAGCATCTGTAATATAAGAGTTATGATGAATAAGAATGTAGACACTTTTTACCATGTACAGAGAAAAGAGCAAAAAATAAAACCCGCTTCCTATAGATTTAGTTATACGTGAAGTTTAAGGGCAGTTGTCGAACACTATTACTGTATGTATACACATCAAACTGGTACAAACGCACACATGACTACGAAGTCTCTTCACTCGTTGAGTTACACTCTGAGCGTTCTTACCATGTCAAAAATCCAGCTAGTATTCTCTCCAGACCTCCTGCATGTTATAACTAGGAAATGTGTGATCGATTTACGAGTCTGATCTCGTCAGTTACAACACCGATTTCTAATACCAAGGATAGAATCCTGTTCCGTCTAAACCGTGGACCATGACTTTTAGGTAACTTTTTTGTTCAATTACTAACATGGACGTCGTTTTTAGAACTCATGACACTGATTTCTATTTAAGCGCCACTCTGGGCCCGCCCTTTAAAAATGGTTCTGCGTTTCAGGTTTTTTTGGGGTATTTTTCGTCCAACCTTTGGATGGTTCTTTCAGTTAATCATGCCTCAAAACTAAATCTCTCCCTCTGAGCTCTGAAAGGTAAAGCTTCTAGCCTTTCTTCTTCTAGAAGAATCTGTGAAAGTTCTTCTATAAAAAAAAAAAAAATCTCTTTCGGATTAAACCGTCATAGCTCACTCTAACAACTGCCCTTACGACTTTTCCCACCCATTTCCCAGGACCGATCACCAGAATGGGTTGGATTTCTGTACGCTTCACGCAGACTTGATCGAGATTAAAACGGAAGAAGTATTCGTTACACACTGAAGTATTCCTTTAAAATGTCCATGATCCCCAAAGCACAGATCATTTCCTTTCTTTTTCTACGTCGTCTGTGTTTGTACGTCTGCTCTGCCTTCAGACATGTGCTATATCAAGTCAGCCAGTAGGCTGTGTTTCAATGCTACTGATCAGTGTCTTGAATAAGATTTCTTGTACAATCTAGGACAAACCCACACGCTGGGAGAGACATGTAAATGTTTTATGAAATACTGTAATTAATTGTATTATTTAAGAATAATTTATAAGTGCATGATTTTTTTGGAGAAGAGTAGCACAACAGCAATTTTTTTTTTTTTTTTTTTTTTTTTTACTCTTCCTTGGTTTTGTTGTCTATTTATCAAGTGCTTGGTGACGCAGAGTCCCATCATAAAGCTCCTGTCTCTTTTTTTTCCATTTAGTCAGTCTGGTATTATTGACAGCTGTATGAGAATTGGTCAGTGTTTTATGAACAGTGTATTGTTCCTATGATATTCACATTCAGAACATGTAGTGTTATTGCAAAGACAAATCCCAAGGCCAAACCACAGGCTGCTTATATACGTACAGTATAATGTAGTGTTAGGGTATGTAGAGGTCATACATTAATGCACAATAGTGTATCCAGGCAGGCGTGCACTTTTCTAGCCAAGACTTCACCGTGTCGTGTTCTTGCAGGAAACCTCGAGTCCTCGGGCCTCGCTTATAAAACCTTCAGTCCGGTTTGATCTAAATATCCATTGATCGGATCTCATATTTAAAGGGACCAGATTAATGAAACCTTAGAGCGACCGGAACATGAGATAGAGAAGAAAATCTTTATTCGAACTGGAAAATAAATAAATAAATAAATAAATAAATACACAACAGACATCAGTTAAGTCAAGAGTATTGAACTTTTTTTTTTTTTTTTTAAATGCATATAAAATAACAAGTAACGGATAGATCCATGGTTATTCAGAAACACTGGCTGAATAAATCGCACGTTACAGAGAAAGATTTCCAGCATCTGTTCGACACGTTTATGTCTCTCTTCCCCATGATCATTTTATTCACCACAATAAATCAATACACAAATTAAAGCATTATATGAATATATCAGCTCAAACACAATAAAGTTATAAGTAAGGCCATGCGAGCACCTGCTGTTTCTTTCTGAAAGTAGGCCTCTGGTTTATTCTCCTTTTCCTGTCGGCGTTAGTTAGAAACACACTGACCTTAGAGTTGTGTGGGCGCCTAGTTTTATACGTCTGTATTTATTTCCTTCTCTAAATCTGAAATGCACTTTCCCATCGATAAAGTGTACACTGTATAAATAAAAAATACAATAAAATCAAGAGGATTATTAACTAGATGTACTGTAAAGCTTTTAATCTTCACAAGGATTTCTGGTTGTTCTAGATGTTGTGCATGTACTCTTATTAGAAGATGCATCATTTCTTACAAGATTACACCTCAACTCACCTTAAAAGCACCACCAATCACAAACCTACAGCATCTCTGTGATTGTAAGGAAGAAGTGAGAAAGCCAGAGAAAGTTATAGTTCCTGAAATCTCTTGTCCTTTCTCTCAGTTGCCTTCCAGTTCATAGGGAAAAGAAATATGTCAATATGCTGTCTGTTTATTTATTGTTCCTAAACGTAAATAACATACTGGAAATTTACCCATGTACTATTTTATATAGAGGGTATAGGGAAAGAAAAAGGAAGCACCTGGGTTGGTGTTCAGTTTAAATAGAAATTTGCTGTGGCTGGTTCTTGTATTTATTAATTAAGAATAAATCTCTATGTGGTATTTCTGTAGAAATGTGGCAAATCAGTGTGTAGTACCTTTTCCTGATAGCGTGTGCCCATGAAAGCCTTTACATCTAGATGCTTTAAACAACTTGGTACCTTTGGCAGCAGATCACCCAGTTTTTAGCTGAACAAAATTATTCCAAGAGATCGTCTTAAATGACATTAAAGTATATAATACTAAATATTCGGTTGAATATCCTTCCATCCATCCATTATCTTTACCACTTTATCCGTTAATGGTTGCGGGGAAGCTGGAGCCAATCCCAGGTGACTTTGGGTGAGAGGCGGGGTAGATCTCCAATCACAGGGCCTGACACAGACAACCAACCATACACATTCACACAAATTAGAGCAAGTTAACCTAATCTGCATGTCAAACTCTGTTGCATATCCCTTGCTTGCAGTAACTGCATCAAGCCGGCAACTCGCCAAATCTGAGTCACCAAACTGTGCTTCTTTTGTGACGCTCTTCCTGGCTTCTCCTGCAGTTTCGGTCAGTTGTTTGTTTTGGGGCATTTCTTCCATCTTTTTCCCGTTGTGACGGCAGTGTGTTTTGGGTCATTGCTACATGATGACATTCATTTACTGTAGCTCTTATAAGACTGGATGCATTTCTCGATAAACTGCCAGACAGAATGCTTCAGTAGACCTATCAATTTTTTCTGCATCAGTAAAGACCAGTGAGCCTGTTCCAGATGCAGCCATACAAGCCCGGGCCATGACACTACCAATACAGTTCCTTGACCCGAGCTTGTATATTTTGGATCAGGAGCAGATCAGTTCTTTGTCCGCACAATATTTTGTTAATATCCAGGTGGGGAAATTCTTGATTAGTTTTACCTTGGCTTTTCTGTTGCTATGGTAGAGGCAAATCTTTTTTTTCCAGAGATTTTGTGGCTTATCTTTGTGCATTCCAATCTGGCCTTCCACTTCTCATTGCTGATGAGAGGCTCGCATGTTCTTGTATGACCTCTATATTTAATTACCAGGAAGAAAAAAGCTGATCCATCTCATTCACTCTTGATCCGAAACCAAATGCCGTTCCAATACTTTCAGAGGGGTATCATATTAACAGACCCGTGAAATGACACTGGTGCTGAATCATCACAGATACAGGCTTAGTTCTTTAGTCATTTTATTCACTTCTTTAGAAAATAGTAATAGCCAAAGACATGACCGTGGAAAATTCCATGAAAGCATTTCGTAAACAAATCAGAAACATGGTATACAAGTCAGATTAAATTACAGCACAAGGTCTCTGAGACCTGTTTAGTTCTCGCAGTGGTACACACTCTACTGAATCTGTTCATGTGGGGTGTGTCTAGCTCTTGGTGTGGCGCACCAGGCCGCGGATCCTGCGCGTCAGAGCCTGGATGAAGGTGTGGCGGGAGTGGCTTTTGCTGTAGAGCCCTTCAACCTCCAGCAGCTTCCTCTGCAAGTGCTCGGTGAAGCTGCTCGCCACGTCGCTCTGCAACTGCACACACAAAATATGCAACTGTTTGTACAAACTACAATCCATAGGACATACACACCATAACTGAGGGACTGGTGAAGGGGTCAGTACCTGCTCCAGATCCTGCTGGCTGACCCTGGACAGTCCCAGACCTGCAGCAACTCCATCTATACCCAGGAAAAAAAACGTAAAGGAAATAATTAACAAATTACATACTTTGTCCAGATTAGTGCAAGGGACGTGCACTTCACCTTCTAGCTTTCTGACCAAATTTCACTGCTTCAGTGCTAGTCAAAACATGTAAATACAGGGTATCTGTAAAACATTTAGTTCTGTTCAACATCTTACGTCGGGTAATGTGACCTCTAACCATTAGTGCGCTCTCTAGCTGAACTCTTATTTCTTTTCAATAAAAAGTATGTGACACTAAGTCTACTCATGAACTCATGTTGTAATGTATACAAGACTTCAACTGTAGATAGAAAGTGCAGCTTCACCTCTGTATCCTGGCAGAAGGGCGTCTTTGGGGTCGCTGGGTGTGCAGTAGAGGAGGTAGTACTCCAGGTGGCGCCAGAGCACAAACAGACAAGTCTCAATGATGTCTTAAAAAAAAAATAAGGTCAAGAAAAACGGTGACTAAGTGATAAAATTCAAACTAATGCAACACTTTAGATACATTAGAAGGACAGCGAAGAAGGATACACGAGCAGAGCGCCAGCAGCTTGGCACGGTTATTGACGAGCTGAACGAGACGCCGTTTGGCCAGCACGCTCCTCTGCACTGATGGGATCTTCTCCACTCCACCTGATCCTGACACCAGGCCCTGGCACAACTACACACAGACAGACAAAATAATTAAATCATGTTTTTGTCAGTTGGTTGTACGCACAGGGCGTTGCAGCTGTTTTATCATCCTGTTGGCTGTATGAAAGCCAAAAAAAAAAAAGAAAAAGAAAATCACAAAATACTTGTTGGATACATGAAAAAGAAATATTTTCCGGTGCTACGAAAATTCAAAGTTTAAATGCCATTATTAAGAAATTTGGTCAATCAAAAAATCTAAATCATGACCCTGATACAACAGGTTTTTTTTTCTAGGGGTAGAGGTAGTTTCTACCTCTTTGAGCTCTTCTGGAGCGAGTTGCTCGAGCCTCTCCAGCTTGCTTAGGCTCTGTCTGTGACTGTCGTGGTATCTAAAGAAGTCAGTGGTGCTGTTCTTCAGCAGGAGCAGGACAAGTCCCAGGCTGGGCACCCGAGACACAGACGGGACTGCCATGTCTGAGCCACGGAGAGGAACAAACACACACGGGTTTAGTGAAAGATCATAAAAGTAGACGTGCGCATTGCGTGTATGAGCTGAGAGAGACAGATGACCTGTTGGCTCGCTGGCTGAAGGGCTGAAGAGGCAGACAGTAAACTGAGCCTCAGCTGAGCTTTGCAGGAGCAGCGCCTGGCAGTACTCCATTATGTTAGCACAGATCTGACCAAACAGAGACACAGCGAGACAGATAAGGAATGCGTATCGGAAGAAACATGCTAATAAAGTAGGTTTACCGTGTCCACATACCTGCTGCATCGCGAGCTCCATCTCCTCTCTTTTGTCCGCAGGGTCGCCAGGGGCAACGCTCTCCGCTATCTGCTTCAGGTAGCGAGCACGGTCAGTGCCAGCCAGACGCACGAGCAGGGACAAGCACTGGCGCTGAGAGAGACACAAGATGTCAGATTTCCATCTATACAGACGGAGCGTAAAGCAGTATT
Source organism: Synodontis membranacea (assembly GCA_025674565.1). NCBI lineage: Eukaryota > Metazoa > Chordata > Actinopteri > Siluriformes > Mochokidae > Synodontis > Synodontis membranacea. Next base: position 28,365,429 of record JAOVYU010000042.1, read on the forward strand.
CACTTGTAACAAAAAAGAAAAGAGCCAATTCTTTTGGATGGGAAAGGACATAAAAAAAGCCTTTCACTTTGTCCTGAGTTCATCTCAACTTTACAACCTCAGACATATGCGCAAAACAGAAAACAACAGCACGGGCTGTGGCCTTTATTCTCTACAATCTTTGTATTATGAGTAACTGTATAAGTATTAGGAATGGATAAATGTACAACCTGAATTGCATTTGCTTTAGTTCCATTTCTCAAAATTCACTCAAGATGTGAATTTAGTAACCAAGCCCTAGCAAAAGAATCAAAGAACTTTTTGAATCTGTACCTGGAATCTGCCGATGTGTCCCTGGAACTCCAGCATGGCTGCACTGTTGACCTCCTGCCCCAAATCCAAGGCCCCTGACATCAACACATTGTTATTTCACATCGTGTATATATGCGCACTAACATCAGCGATGCATTTTTGGCTATGGTCAGTACCTGGGAGGGCAGTTTTACTGATGATGCCTGTGAGCAGAGACAGCTCCTGTAATGACCCCATGCTCACATCCTGACTATGCAGAATCGACTGAATGGTGTCCGAGTACACAATCAGCCACTGGAGCACCTGGACACACACACACACACACCAAAAATAAATAAATCTTACACCCCATCCTGTGCTGAGCCCTTCCATGGCCGTGTATGAGTGACAACTGCACCTGTGCTGCCCCCTGCTGGTGGTGTGTAGTGGTCGAGGTGAGGATGACCTGTAGGAGTCGGAGGGTAGGCAGCAGGATCTGTCTGTATCGTTCCAGAGGACTTGGGATGAACCCTGATGGGTCTCTCTGTCCAAACACTCTACACAGAGATAGAGAGACGGTGGAAAAGCTACAGGTGCTGACAGACAGGCAAAATCTCAGAAATACATCAATATTTCACTCATCAAATTCCAATTTTAAGAAACGATTAGCACATTCAGTTCAAATACATTGCACAGATATACATCATTGCAAAGAACAAAATTTATGAATAACACCAAATAGACATCAATTAAACATTTAGACTGATAAAAGTGTACTACATTTCAGTCCTCTGTATAAAATATACTACTGGGTGTTGTGTATCTAAGCAGCATTATTAGATCTATAGAGAAGACAGCAAGCACATCACATCTCCAGTGCTCGTCACCTGATCCCCCTTCTCACCTGAGTGAGTCGTTCTCAGGCAGCATATGGAAAACCTGGCACTCGACCAGCTGAGCCACCAGGCCACAGCACAACAGCTCCACAGCTCCCTGTGCCATCTTAGCCACGCGGGTCAGCAGCGCCTGCATTTACACACACATCTAAAAGCGTCAGAAAAATAATGGATACAGTGGAACCTCGGGTCACGACCATGATCCCTTTCAGAACTCTGGTCGTGACCCGATTTGGTCGTGACCTGAACGTAAGGATTGCATGTAAATACGATTAAATCCATTCCAGACCGTATGAACTATATGTAATTTTTTATTTTATTTTTTTTAAAGATTTTTAAGCACAAAAATAGTTAACTATATATAGAATGCACAGTGTAATAGTAAATAAATGTTACTACTAAATGTAAATAAAAACATTGAATAACAGAGGAAACTAACACTGCAGGAGCTCATGCAAGGCCAAGTTCGCACTACAGCATTACGAACCGCTCGCTGTAAACACTTTTTAATCTAGAGTTTTAAGCACAGGGAAAAAATTAACATTTGAAAAATCTTTAATTTATACAGAAAATAACCTTGCATGAGTGGAGTTCTGTGGTGAAGGAAGTGAGGAGGAACCTGGGTTTAGAGGAGCGTGCAGTTTTGATGGAGAGTCCGGCTCTGTGACGGAGGGATGTTAAAGTGTTTTCTCTCTTGTGATTTCTTCTATTTCAGGGGCTTCTGGTGTTTTTAGCTATTTAGATGGTGGACCAGACTTCACCAAATAGCGGTCTAATGTGACTTGCCTTTTCCTGCGCATTAAAACTATTCGGAAATGCGAGACTTTGCCGGTGTTTTTGTTCGCCACCCGAGTGTGTGATCGTGAACCGATGCGAAATTTTGGCCAACTTTTTGGTCATAACACGATTTGTACGTGATCAGATGCGTTCGTGACCAGAGGTTCCACTGTATTAATATGCACGTATTTCGAAAGGAAAGGCAGCAGAGCAGTGTTGTCTCACCATCTTGGACTCGTAGATGTACAAAGGTTTGAGCAGAGGTGGTTGGGGTATCAGCAGGGTTTGCAGAGCAGCGTCGTCCTGCCTCAGGCTCTCCACCAGGACGCGCAGGTAGCCGCTATTACACAGGTAGACGAGCCACTGGCTCTGTCTGTCTATAGACAAAACCCTGTCCAGCACGGCCAGAGCCAACATCTGACACGGACAAAAAGATTGCAGCATTAATATTACACACTTGCATACAAGAAAAAAGAAAGAAGAATTGGAAAAGTAGTCACCTGAAAACAAATTGCTTTATCAATACATTCGATAATGTCTGGTTGCTATCGAATGTATTTATTTATTTTTTTTTAAATGTTAGTCGCTGTACTTTTATACCACGACACTGTTGAATTCTCTATTTTAATTCTACAGAAAGTGTGCAAAATTTTTTCCACATAAAGAAAGTGTGTAATTGCTGATATGGTGAAGTTTTCTACCAAGTTTACCCCACATGCAAAATTTGAAAGAAACCTTGTTTGTTGGTAACAAGCCTCACACCACCACGTCATTTATTATTTAGCTAGAACAGAGAGTTTTTAGAGATTTGCACCTACCCTGCCTATTTCGTGCCCATCACAGGCGTCTCTGCACACCACCTCCATCAGAGCAGTGCCGTAGCTCTCTATGATGGCCAGGTTCTCTCTCTGCAGCTTAGAAAAACCATCCTCTGGTGCAGTTAGCCGCTCCCACATAGACACTCCTGCAAACGACAAATTATAGACTTGGGATTGAAATTTTCCATTCCCGGTTTGTGTCGGGGCAGCAAAATGTCACTTATCGGTCATGTGCGTGTAGTCTACCTGTTTGCAGTGTGTCTGGCTCCTCGGGTTTCTGTGCGATTTGAAGGTAATAGAGTAGCGAGCCATAAAGATGGGCACGCAGTCTCTGGAATCCTCCGCCTAAAATAGCATATATAAACGCCTTATAGTAATGTCAGCACGTCAGTTCATATATTACTGTTTAGCCTGCTTGGAAAAGAAATGTGCATACCCGTGCATAGGATAAAGTCCAGAAGCTTCCTCAGAATAAGGTGGAGGGCCGAGTTAGCGATAGAGGCAAACCCTGATGAAGAACCACCCTCAAGTCCGGCCCCTTGCTGCTGCTCAGACAGCACTGATTGGCTGAGGTGAGCAGTCAAGGTGAACACTGCCCCGGCGACGATGGGCATCAATTCAACAGCAGCGTCCTCTGATAAAACCTGAAAGGAAGATGAGACCCCAGGAGTGAATTAAATACACAAACTGGTCATACACTGGAATATAAATGTCAACAGAATGGTCCAAATGACTTCGTTCTAATGTACTTTGTCATGCAAGTCGAGGAGCAGGTCTCTGATGATGAGTTGTCTCTGATCAGCTGGGATGAGTTCGGCAGGGCATGCAGTGAGGATGGTCTCCACGAGACTCCTCCAGCTCTGGAGAGCATGGCGCTTGGCACTCAGGCTGCGTCGCACACGGTTCCTCTCCACCACCTGCTGCAGGATGGAGTTCACCTCCTGTCACCAAAAAAAAAAGAAAAAAAGAGTGCGTCATTTTAAATGTAAATGTAGTGCTTTGTCCTTATATTACTTGTTACTACACCCCCCCCAAAAAAAGCATGCGGTACTCTTTTTTTTTTTTCGGGGTTTTTTCCAATACAGTATATTCATTAAAAAGTTGATTGAGACAGTGAAAATGATACAGAGCGCGCTCGGTTGTCTGAGTCAATTATACACCCCTGTATCAAAATTAAAATGACTGTACGTATGGACTGTAGGCCTATGTGTAAATGATGCGAGCATTGCGGTTCCGGAGTGCACTTGATGGAGCGATGAAACCCTACAAAAGCCTCCTCACGCATATGAAAAGACAGCGCCAGAAACTGCCTATCACAATGTTCTTCAGCCGCGCATCATCATCCAACAAGTCGCACTATTTTCATAGGTTAGTGGTTGTGTGTAAGAACTGTGTGTGTAATTAAATGTACAATAATAATAATAATAAACGTCTAATATGTCTTTTTTTTTTTCTCTTATCTTGTCTAATATATTGGGCAATACGAGTGTAATGGTGACCAAAGCGTGTTATTTCATGTCTAGAGGGCTCTAATAATGTTAAAAACCGTATTTAGTAGGTCGTTAACAGGTTTTCTATGCTCGAAATACGAAAATATTCGACATATATATAAAGAATGCCACGGAAATTCACTTATCGCGGTAGAGTCTGGAACGGATTAACCGCGATAAACGAGGGTCGACTGTATATATTAATGCTAAATATCCAAGTCATCCAAGCCAAAGTTTGCTCTGTGTTCCAAAGAGTGAGTTTCATTTTCAAAATAAAAGTCCAAAAAAAAAAAAAAAAAAAATCCGAGCAATCTAACACTAACCTCCATCAGCAGAGGTCGCTGCCCGATAGCAGCCATTCCCTGCAGAGCATTGATTTCTGCAACCAAGACTCTGTGCAGCAACTGAAGCAAAGAGAAGCACAAAAATATAAACGTAAATATAAACATATACAAACAGTTTTGCTTTCTGGAGGAAGACATGGGAACAGCAAACGGAGAGAACACGCATGGCTGCACAGCTACAACCTTAACGTTGCAGACGGTGTGTCCTTGCTCGTTGACGTGTTCGCAGTTGGAGATGACCTGCTCGATCTGAGCACGCTCGAAAAAGTCCAGCTGCAGCTGCTCAGGCACCTCCTGACTGAAGTTTATAGCGTCCAAAACACTCAGCAGCTTCCTGCGCACTGAAACACAAGATCACAGCGGCGTTATATTCACTTAGACACCTCAAACGGAAGACTGTGTGTTTATGGGGGCTTAGGTTTTAATCCACCTTTAGAGACTGTGTCAAAATGCAGGAAGCCACTGACAGATCGACACTCATCTTCCATACCCATCTCTCCATCTGTAACAAGCAAAAAGAAACAAGGCATGAGAGGGAGTTTCAAGCAATATCTATAACCAAGCGCTGAAGCGTTCGATCTGTTCTCACGGTACCTGCGTGTTGCATGTGTGGCTGGTCATCTAAGAGGAGATTGAGCAGCCTTTGAGTGTGAGAGCGCTGACGGTTCAGTGAGGTCACTCTAAGCTCTATCGCTGAAGTCTTCATAAGCCAGGACATCTGGTTAAGCGCAGCGATCTCGTTCCCTGTGACATTAGGAGGAAGGCTGAACCAAGGAACCACTTGATGAAGAAAGAAGCGGGAGTAACTAGTGACTGGAGGCACCGACCTGTGATGACGAAAGGTAAGTGCTTCAGGTGAGAGAACAGGAAGTCCTGACTGGTCCTCAGGTAGCGCATAGTCGGTCCAGAAGTGTCTGCACATGCACATAGCTGGTAGATGACCTAGAGAGAACAGAGCATGCTTACTTCAGTACCGACACATAGCTATTACAGTAATACCTCGTGCATTCGTAGGGTTAGGTTCCAGACCCCGGCGCAGATGTGTGAAAATCGCGAATGTTTGGTGGAGTCACTAAAAATGCTAATAAA
>JAOVYU010000042.1:28386062-28405637 GCA_025674565.1 Synodontis membranacea
TAATTATCTATTATAATAATAATAGAAACATTTGTAGTAAATACGGAATCATTCGTATTCCCGGATGTCAAGGTCTGCTTCCAAAGTTAACATCAATCATTTAAAGAAAAGATCCCTTTTACACCTATAGCAGAGCTATTAGTATGAAGCTCCTTATCTTCAGTTTCCTCTGGAGAGCACACACTGCTATTAGGGGTGTGCTGTTTGCTCCATCTCCGTGTTGGAAACCGGTTCACCATCAAAAGTTTCCTCATCATCATAGTCTTTAAGTCACATCTGTATTTTCTTCACAACTTACAGTGGCAGTTTGAAGCCTCATGTCTTGGTGGAGCCATGAAATTTCCCGAATACTTCAGTGATCCAAAAGTTGGGTGAATTCCACAGCAATGTTTGTATCTAAACAATATGAGATCATTACAGAAATACACTCTTTGTGTGACCATTGCTGATGTACTATGAATGCAGTGTTGCATATACACGTACATAGTCAGCTGATTTTAATCTCATCTAAAAAAGCTGACATCAAATTTGTTGATATCATTATTATTATTATATTTCATATATACATGAAATACAATCTCCATGAATGAGATGTAGAAGAGCTTCACCACTTTATTTAGCTTTTGAGAGTCATTTGAGGAACATATCTGATGGAGACGCAAGGCAGAATCATTGCTATATGGAGTCATTAGGCATCAAACCAGAGATCCGTTGTCAATGTCAGTGATGTTGGCTTTTAATAGTCACTAATTGGCTTCTGAATTTGAGTTTATTTTCATGAGAGAAATATTTCTACTTTTAGTTGGGTTAAAGTTGCTGACATGAAGTGGTAAGATCCAAAGATCTACCATATGGTAGAAATGATCAGAGAAATATGGTCAAACTTCTCAAATTCTCCTTATATCATCCATCCAGAGAGCTTAAATAGTTTCAGCTGGAAATATTTCAAAATCAAGTGGAAATTCACTGACAGATGGATGCAACTAACGTGGAATGAGTCGCAGTGAGCTCACCAGGGTGAATTACCAACTCATTTTTTGGGATGCATTGCTATTCTGAGTGCATTGTAAACTAACAATTTATAAAATCCACCCTAATGCTTGGTTGTGTATGTTAAATTGATTAACAAATACAGTAGTTACCTGGATGGAAACTATAGAGCTAGGTACCTAGGGTTATTGCTACTGTACATGGCTAGGTAGTTAGCACGATTACACTAACCCTTTTCCTATGAAACCTCTCAAGGTTTCAAATGTTTTTAACAGAAATGGCTAACGATATGCACATGTAATTGCATGCCACTGAGTAACATTTCTCTCTGAAAGTGCTTGTGGAACCAACTACCAACGTTCAGAATCTTTCCAACTGCTGTCAAAAGCCTTAGAACAGTAGAATGAACGACATTCAAGCGTCTTGCCAGCACTTGAGTCGATTGTGTCGTATCTTCGTCGATCAGTTTCTGGAGCTCCTCATCTTCCTTTTTGATGAATATGAAACTTGCTGGACTCCATGTTTGATTGATAAACTACCTAAACCATGCTTTTACAGGGATATTTGATAAATAATTAGAGATATTTTCTAGGCCACAAACTTATACAACACCCTAATAATTGGGCTTAGAACATGAGGGTGAAGTGATCATTTTAAAGCTTCGTAGTAAAAATATATTGAAATAAAGCTTCGTAGTAAAAATATATTGAAATCAGGCACTGAAGGTTTCAATATCCGTATCACAAAAGGAAACATTTTATCTCTGGGATGTTAATCATCAGTCTACAGTCCTGAAGGTTCACAATACGCTAATCTTGGATTTTTCCAAAACTCTCAACTAAGTGTGTCATCTTGTAGGTCATAATTTGATATTATATATATATATATAAAATCTGTAAACTGAAAGTGTTAACATACGAATTTATGAGTCTCATCAGTCTTTGTGAAAGACAAGAAAAAAATAATAAACAAAATACCATGACAAAATAATATTTATTAAAAGAGGGTTTGCAGTTTAATGACAGCATTACTGATTCATTATTGGCTCAAATCTACATAAATCTAAGTCTTCAATACTGAACTAACAAACAAATGCATTGTTTCTAGAGCTTCTTGCACTCAGTAACTGCTATTCAGTTATGAAAAATAGACAGAGCGCTTTAACACAGCACTCTATAACATATACTGCAGAAATATTTTATGTAAAAAAAACAAACAAACTCTGAAACACATCAACCTAGAGCTACTATTGCTTAAAAGAGATGAGTGGACAAATATAGGAAATAAAGAAACGGCAAAAAAGCAAGCTCTGTACATCACACAACAAATCTTTGAACATTGTACTGACAAGAATTCAAAACTGAAATGGTGTGATTTTTTTTTTTTTTTGTTTTGATCATCAACCAGAAAGTCCTCAGGAGACCCTCTTCATCCCAAGGCAAAACCAAACAGAAACAAACCTCATTATTTTGGCTTACAAGAGTCCATCCAGTGTCCCATTTTAAACTTTGAGTGGTTTTTGTTTTTCCAAAAAAAAAAAAAAAAAAAAAAAAAAAAAAAAAAAGAGGCAAAGAAAGAGAAACGAATGGAAAGACTGAATGGAATGTGTAGGTTCTGTTCACCTTGCCATGCAAGTTCACCAAACACCGGCAGCCAGTGAAGACGAGGCTGCTTCGTCATGTCTTTGAGTATGTGTGTTTTTCTTCCAACCTCTTTGTTTGTTGCAGGAGTTCAGAGCAAAGAGGTTAAGTGAATACTGGTCGCGTCTGCAAGCAGGCAATAGGAACCAAACATGGTCACTTATTTCACAGGAACACAGGGAGCAGGAACATCAGGAATCCCCCATAAACTGCAGTCCAGGTGCCATGTCATCATGTGCCTTGGACCTTTCCCCAAATCTATCCCAATGTGTCTAAGTGGTTCGCTCCTGCTCCTCCACCTCCTGCTTGGTCCTTCTTAGATTGCTTTTCATTTTGACAAATTCCGGCGTGTTCTCCTGCTCCTCCTCCATCTTCTGTTCCTCCAGCTCCAACTAGAGACAAAGACATAGAATGCTCTAATTTTACATTTGCTACCCTGGGGTGTGCGTGTGTGTGTGTGTGTGTGTGGGTGTGTGTAAAAGGAGTTTAATACAGTGCTAATATATCTATCTGTTTAGTGCTCCAAACATTTGTATCTGTATTCACCTAAGCTAGGAGGTTTTTCTTTTTTTTGTTCTTGCCTACAACACTGGAAACACTCAGAACACCGGGAGGTCGAGATGGAAGCACTTTTAGCGTGTTGGTGAATTCTGGCCCATACAGTTACTCAACCTCAGTTAAATCACTCGAGTTCAAATTTGATCTCAACTGGATGTGTGCATGACTGTTTCTTCTTCTTCTTCTTTTTTTTTTTTTTTTTTTAAATCTCACTCACAATCATTATTTTTGCCATAAATTATGTTTGTACCTGCCAGCAATATTTTAATTAAATATCAAAAGTAGTTGGCTCTATTTTCCAAAATATAAACAAACTAGCTGCCTGATTTAAACCACTGTATTTTAAAGAACTACTGTACATTCATGTTAACAGACATGGACGTTGTATTGTTCTGCAAGCTTCTTACTCGTGCCCTTTATTCTCGCAACTCCCGTTGCATGAAAGTAAAAACACCCCAACTGTGTTAATTAGATACAATTTCTGGCAAGCCTTCTACAAAAATGAATACTGCACCTCCAATTTGTATATGTATTTGTATTCAGTTAGAACAAATTATCTGTACAAATCTGAATAATCTTTTCATTTTTCTTTCAGGTACCTGTTCAAGTTTCTGCTGTCTCTTCATGAGCTCAATCTCCAGGTCAGAATGCTTCTTATGAGCTTCTTGCTCTGCCAGTTGAGCCTTCAGCACTTGATCTCTCTTCCTCTTCTCCATCACTTTTTGTAGCTCAGGCTTGTTCTGGGGAGCCAGACCTCTATGACACAAAAAAAAACACACAATAAGAAAACACTTTTAGTGACGAAAAATCTTAATTATGGAGAATATAGACAAATCAGACACATTTTAATTATCCTGGGTAGCTAAGTGATGTAGGGGAACATCAGCATGTGCAAGAGAGAATGATGGAAAGAGAGAGAAAACCAGGCCATGACTGCAATCAAGCAATGACCAACAGAGATCTCCGTGTGTCATTACGGTAAGTGCTGTCCCAGATCACTAAAAGTTACATAATGTGAGGTTATGATCTTATATAATGTCCGCCTGCTTCACATGTACACACCACTCAGTGGGGACTAAGTGGTAACCAAGGTCAAACCAAACCTAATTAAATTAACAAAAAGCTTCACTGCCCCTGAAAACTGCCCCAAGTACTGACTGAACAATGTCTCATTTTACAGTGTCTTAATTTGTTCAGCATTGAAGCAGTGCTCCACCAAGACTCCCAAGTGGCACGACAGATAAAGAGTTCATGGAGATCATGAGCTCAAATCTTGATGATGCCACAGCCATCCATGGCCATGCATGATTAGCCCTGCTCTCTGGGAGAGATGGCCAGGCGTGAGCGTCTGTGAGCTCATGTGGGCGTTCAGCATACGTTCAGTTGCCTTCTGACACTGCGTGGGAAACAGTCTGAGAAGATGTGGTGGCTGTGCCACAAATTTCTCACAGGAAGAGGCAGCTTGTGATAACCCTCACCCTCACCCAACCCTCACCCAAAACTGAGCTGCTCCATCAAGAACCTGCTAGCATGAAAACGGGTGAAAATCCCAATAAGATTTTAGATGAAATTGGGGTTAAATCCTGACCACTGGCTTGACATTTGCTCCAGGTTAGCAAGGCATCTAAAGCCCTTGTACTCAAGAATGGTCTGACTGAAACGAATCCACAACATCTGGAAAGAAAGAAAGAAAACCGGAGGAAGCCAAAAAGTGCTTCGTTTACATGAACAAAAGTAGACTGTGACTATTAATAGTAACCTCTAATGAATTTAATCAAACATTATGAGGGCAATGAACATCACAACAATATAGCAATATCCTATAGTAAAGTTTTAAAGTCTCTTGGTGGTTACTGATTACATTTTCTTGTAAACATCTGCCAAATGGCCTTTGCTCCATCCCATAAAATAGTGTTATTGCCAAACCAATCATGTGGAACTGTCCATTTCTGGGACAAACCACATTCCAGACATTACTAAATCAGTATTAGCTGGAATGGCTGGTCAGGACAATAAATATAAAGGCTAAACAAATGTAATACTCACCAACAGCTTGCAGCCTTATATCACTGCAGGCAAACAGTTACATATACAATAACCACATCTGGGGAAGAATCATCTTTGCAACTACTATCGTCGAGTTTCGTCCAAATATAAGGCATGAGGTAAACTGAAAAGTGAATTCTACCAGTTTTCCAAACCTAGGAACACAAAAACGCACAGTTCTTTTGTCCTTGGCCAATAAATGATTGAGTGAGTAGTCCACCATGTTCATGTTATGGATGTGTTGGTGAAGTGGGTTTAAATTAAATTGGGGAGGTGTGCTGATTGGTCGCAGACCGGGGGGGGGGGGGGGGCACTGGGGAAACACTGACCTAAATGTACTTGCAGGTTACAGGACACTATTTATCCTTTTTATTCTGCTTAATTTTACTGTGACTGTATAATGTATTGGGTTCAGAGAAAACCTGCTCATGAGCTGAACCCAAAAGGCAATAAAAAGTACACTGATTCCTGTCATTGGCTGCCATAATCCATTATTTAAGGGGCCAGCTCACCCTTCCCAGAATCCTCTGCCATTTTCAAGAGTAACAATATTCCAAAACAATCCGCAATGGTCTGGCGAAATCCTACGCCAAATATCTTAAATCATAACAAGAAATTGAAGATATTTTGCAAAGAGGGTCTATATTTGAAATCTTTTCTGTTTTCATATCATTACACCATATGTAACGGACCCGAAATGGCCTCAGCTTTCTCCTGGGCAGTCGTGAAAGAAGAAAAGATAGATAGATTTTGTTCAAAGGTTCCACAGAACGTGGCACATGACTAGAAAAAAAAAAAAAGTATGAGACAGGTTTCAAACTGATCACTAACAGTGAATTTGCAGAGGTTTTCTGCAGAGGTGAGCTAGCAGGTAGCGGTCACGTGCTTTCCGAACTAAAACATTTCACTGAATTCTGGGACAGGTGAGGTGGCTTCTTTAAGCTCGCTATCTCTGAGTCACAAGCCACACACATCACTATGACAGAAGTATAAGAGAAGCGAAAGCACTTCCAGGGTTTAACCAGCTCCTGATTCATACAGGACAGGCTGAAAGACTAAAATGCCCTCTCACACAGACTCCACTACACTTTCCATAATTTGCTCTGACTGCACACTTCTGAGCGATGGACTAAAATCCAACACAATAAAAGGCGGAGGACAAACACTTTATTACATGAACTCCTCCAGCTCACGCCGATCCAAAGTTACGTAATCCATGACACTGTAGTCCATCACTGTCTACACATCACATCCTGCTCTGCCTGCTGAAACATTTCTGGGAAGAGTGCGTTGGAGAGAGTGAGACATGGAAGGAAAGGGAGAAGGAGGACATGAAAACAAGAGTGATGTGAGGGATGAATGTGTACTCCTGATTATGTAACTGTTCATCGCTGCTCATCCCTACGATTGTCACGCATCACTGCTGGATCTAAGCCCACCCAGACAGCGTAAATCTGCTACACTGTCAGCCAACACACACACACACACACACACACACACACACACACACACCAAATCAAACCAATCCACTGCAATTCTACCAGTGATCATTTCTACTAACCAGCAGTGATGAAGGTTAAATAGTTTAGATCTACAGTATAGCAGACATGACTTATAGAATAATAATCCTCGGTCACTCTTGACTGAAAAAAGGAGGACGGATTCAGAGACATTTTATTACGCAAGCATCCGGGTATGGTTGTATGCCTTCAACGATACTCCCTGAAAGCTATAAAACATATGATGTGCGCAAGGGTGTGTATGTTTTTTCAAGCTCAGAGCAAATATCCAAAGAGAAGGTGAGCCTGAGACAGACATTACTGGCTTCTTCTTAGCATTTTTTCCTCATTCCTGTCTACTCGGAGACAGACAGTACGGTACAAAAAGACCTGCCAGGAACATGATTTACATCAGAAATTAAGTTTGTATTTTGTTCCCTCTACAGAGGCACGCTCTTGTTTCTTACTGTCTTTTATACCACAGTGCTGTTGAATGTCAAACATAATGATAAACGGATAAAAAAGTAAGATGTGTCATTAATTAATACATTTAAATTGTACTTGCTGTGGTATAAAAGATAATAAAATAATACATTTGTGTTGGCCTATACCACACCACTCCTTTTTCCTACAACACACCTCCTTCAGTTTCAGTGGAGGTCATAATATAGCAGTACAGAGTGAGAAAAGTAAATATGATCAGGTGCTCTACAATACCATGCCGATGATAACAGTGATGATAAGCTAGCATACCACAGTAGATAATGGAAACAAAGAGTGTAAGATTAAAAGATGACTGAACTGTGAACATTCTGTCCTCAGTGACTTAATCCCAATGCCAAGCAGAAAACAAAGAACTCTAATGAGTTGCAGAAGTTAGAGCAGACTGCTTGGAGGTTCACCTCTTCTGGTTCATAAGGAGTTCTCGGTGGAGATCTTGGTGGTTCCTGGAGGTCTTCACTGGGTTGACGAGTTTCTTGGGCTTAATGAGCTCATCGCAGTCTCCATCCATGTAGTCCGGCTCTGCCATGATGGTCCGCACACGAGGCAACAATCTTGTTGGCAACTCAGACTGGTCCAGACCTAAAAGAAAGGTAGACGGAAACAGAAATGGGTCAGGTCTCAGATTTGGGTTTGTTCACTATAAACTGAAGCCCAAGCACCACCCTCAGAAAAAAAAAATGCAAACATAAGAAAGATATAAACACTTGTGATGGCGGTATGTTCACGGATATGTGTTCTGTATCTTTTAGAGATGAACAAAGTCAACGTATACAATTGGACTTGGACCGGTGATAACAGAAGAGACTACTACATACATACAGACAAACAGAATGTATATATACACACTACCGGTCAAAAAGTTTTAGAACTCCCCCAATTTTATTACTTCTATATGATTGAGTCATTTTACATTAGTTTTCAAAACATAATAAAGGCTCCTGGGTTTTGCTGTAAAAATAAGAACTTGAAAGAGTAAGATCTTGCTGAACATGAGCAATAAATCTTACCAGCAGTTTTCTTCATAAAACAAGTTGTACCTTTGACTACTATAGTTTTAATAAAATTACATGTTTGTACATTACAGTAAAACATGGAACATGTCAGTTTTGGGTGTCACAACCCTTTGCTTTAAAAAATAGTGGTCCCAGGTACAATGTGTGTGGTTTTTTAAGGTCATAGTTTTAAACTTTAATGACATACAAACATTTTTCTGTAACATTTAATTATGTGCTGAAAAACATATATTTGGAAGTTTGTGTTCTGTGTCATAAAATAAAAATCTACAGTATTGCAAAGTTGAGATTTTTTATAGATTTTAAAATATCGGGGGTGTTCTAAAACTTTTGACCGGTAGTCTGTGTGTGTGTGTGCATGTATATTATATATAAACACAACAAACAAAAAAAACAAAACTCAGACATATACTATTCACTACGACATGTAAACATCCCTTAAAATCATCGATCAAACAGCAACCTTCAAGTACCTCTTGTGTACCTGAACCTGGGTCACTTCCAAATTTCCGGCATACCCTTAACCCCACCACCCTCTGACAAGCTGGTGTAACATGAGAGAAAGCTGACGTATTTAGGTATTTTAGGCTGCATAATTATTATTTAAAAATACAGGAGCTGACAAACACAGACTGTCTACACTAATCCCACCAACGCTGAAAATTATAGCCCTTTAGAAAAACGCTCACAAAAGCACATATTAAATAACGGTGTAGTCCATTGATGCTTTTTTTTCCCTCTGCTGATCAAATATTGTTAAAGGAAAGAAGCTCAGTGACGGCATAATAAATCAGATTATTTAGAATTCCCCCTGGAAGTTATTGCCTTAAAAAACAAGCCTAGGAGGGAACTGGACAAAGCTTCCTGTTCACTTAGTTGTCAAATCACATTTAATTATCACATAAATTACAACCTACTGAGAACCAGCTTTAGAAATAAAGGTAAATAAAGGTATTGCTTTCCTGGGAAGGTGCTGATGATGTACCTTTAATTAGCTCTTAGAAAATTTTTTTAAATACACTGCATCGATCATTATGTACGTTAAATTATTGTTAAAGATGCAATACATTTATGTTTTCAGGTAAAAGGGTACATACTAAAGGTATACCCTAAAAATAGCCTTGATGGTACCGACCCATTCACTATGAAAAGTACAGACAGAGGATGAAGACAGAATCTAAGAACATGCGGATGATCTTCAGGAACAGTATTTCCCCCACTATTATACCTGAATTCCATTAAAAATTATTAAATCTTGTGTGAAACTGTACTGGCAATCTCACCTGGCAGGAGTGGGAACTCGGAGTAACTGAACACAGCGTCCATGTCGGATTAACGTAAGCAGAAGTTCAGAGTAAGAAGGAGCCGATTGAGCAGAGTTTCGATAAAGAACAAAGTGGTACACAGCGGCTCACGCTTGATGTTGTACTGGAGTGAAGCGTTGCATTTATGAGTGTTTTATTATCAGCCCAACCCTGGCTTAGAATCCTGTGGGTTGCCAGATTGCACATATATCAACCCAGTTGCTTTTCAATTTGCTGTGCAAAGAGCAGCCAGCAGAGGCGGACAGTAACGAAGTAGATTTACTTGAGCACTGTACTTAAGTAGAGTTTTTGAGTATGTGTACTTCACTTGAGTAGTATTTTTTTTTGGAAACTTCACTTCACTACATCTGAAATACAAATATCGTACTTTTTACTTCACTACATTTCTATCAAGGGTCTCATTACTCGTTACTTTTAATTCTGAAAGTGGATGGTTTTTTTAAACCCTTTTCTAAAACGTGATTGTTTTTTTTCCCGAGTGACAGCCTATCAGTAATCGGTACAGTTACGTCATGTCTCCCCCACGGGAATGTACGTACAGTACTGTATCTGTGGACAGCATGCACGTTCTTTCTGCTGCTCAGCACGGAGCACGCGCCACGCCCCGCCTCAGGAATGCATATGCGCACCCATGGCCATATCTTGGATAAAATGTTTATATTTTCTGAAAGGATTAAAGATTCATTTCATTTTAAGTGTGTGCTGTATAGAGGAAGCTAGCTCTACAAGCTATTCAGAGGCATTAGGTATTGTATGTGTTGTGCCAATAATGCAATAATGCAGTGAAAAAAAAAATACTTTTAATACTTCAGTATTTTTTAAAAGGAAGTACTTCAGTACTTTAACTTAAGTAAAAATTTGACTGCATGACTTTCACTTGTTATGGGTGTAACATTTGACCAGTGGTATCTGTACTTTCACTTAAGTAATGAAAGTGAGTAATTTGTCCACCTCTGGTAGCCAGTATTAATTACTGGTGTTTATAATTAAATTAAAGCCTCGTTCATCTATGGACGGATGTTAATTCTACAATACAAAGTGCTCGCTTGGCAGTGCACATTCTTGTTTTTTGTTACACACCCCTTATCTACATATATAAACAAACATGTGTTATGTTGCCCAATCTGGCAGCCCAGATAAGACCTTATCAACCTGTTCTACTGTAGTGCGCATCTCTATATTGTTTTATACTGCAGTAAACAACACTACAATTATTTTTGCTCTATTTTGCAAACTTTATTTCTGTAACAGTATCAGAAAATGCCACCAGCACAAAATTACAGGCAGTGGAAACTGTCTGGCGTGAAAATGCTTCCAGGAATGACACTATACGTAGGATATTTTAATGAGGTTATTGTATGATCAGAAAATACCTCCACCATTAGAATATATGAAGAAGCATGCGCATGTGGTGTGCACACACAGAGGGCAACCTTTGGTAGGTTCTATAACTCGAATTTAAGAAAATAATGTAGAAGTAAATTAGTTGAAATAGTCTCCGCTTACAAACAGCAAGTCAAGCAAAAGATATCTAGCCAACTGGCCCGTGAACACACTGGTACCTGTGTGTTCTATAAACAGATATATAAGAGACTACTAAGTAAGATGTATGATGGGCATTGTGTGCAGTCGTGGAGACTCAGGACAGCCCTACACAGTTCACATGTTTCCTTGACTCCAACACATCCAGGAGCCCTTAACTGAAGAACCGAAATGTCCAGGAGGTGAAGATGGACCCATGGAGTCATGCTGAATAAATAATGAGGTGGGATCAGGGTGCTGCAGTGGACGTAGTAAACCGTGAAAGTGTGCAGGTTGGGGCAGCTGGAGCTTCATGTCTGAACTGAAGCTCATGTGATGTGTTACTGTCACAGACTGGAAGCTGTATAAGATACTGTACTGGTGTATATGTTGTAGAGTTTAACTCGATTTGCACGAGGTCCTGAGGAACTTTAAACTGATTAGCATTATGGAAGTGTTGCGCTCAATACTTTGTTTTGTGTAAGCTTTTCATTAGTGGCATTTTTGTGGTATTTAATGTTTTGAAATATACAGAGTTTCAGCAAACGTTTCCTAAGTTCACCCTGTTTTGTGTCTGTTTAAGCGGTAATGTCACTCTACAGCCACTAGAAGGCGCAACCTAACAACAAATCCAGTTTAACAGTTTATCTTTTTTGGAAGTGTAACTCAGCCAACAGGGATCCGAAGTAGACTACTTTTAATATGAAAATGCTGCATTGTCACAAACCTAGAATGGATACAAGATGTAAAAAACACTGCATGCTGTTTGCGTTTCTGATGAATCACATGATCAGTCCCTGGGTTATTCAGAAGAACAAAAATATGCGAAAGCTTTGTTTTAACCCTGGACTACTTTTCTTCACTTGGATTTGCAGAATTGAGGTTGTTTATTATATCCAGAGAAAATTATTTCAATATGCGACGGTTTTATTTACTCTGTGACCGGTCTCCTCAAGTCACAGTCGAGCATTTGTATATCAGTTTATGGAAAAACGAAACTTAATGATAACCATTCAGCTTTTCTCTTCTGTTTGATCTAAAGCTTTTCGACCACGAGCTAACCGTAAGCGCAAACCGGTATCTTCCCTAAGTAGATGTTAAATAGCTTAAGCATGATCAATATGAATAATTAGTTACTTCTACTACTACTCCTGAGAAACTCCAGCCCCCAACCTATAACCCAAACCTGTGTGCGTGAATTGGTTGTAGAGAACACCAGTGGTTTACAGAGCAGTGTGGCTTCCTTCCCCTGTGTGAAAACATGTCCTCAGTAATTATACACTTTTAGCTGTTATAAGATCATGGGTGTGTGTATTTGGGGGTGTGGCTTTGTGTGCAAAGGAAATGCTTATTAAAAACGGACTATACATAGTTTCGACGTAAGTAGCCTTGAAGGTGTCGAGAAAGTCGGTGCCTAGCCTGCTTTCATGTTGTTCAAAACTTTGTGTGCACACGCGCGCGCGCTCACTCACACACACACACACACACACACACACACACACACACACACACACCCTTGCCATTTCCTATTGGTTCTGTGGGTGAGCTGGTGCTGTTCATGTGGAAATGCAAATCAAACAAATTTGTATTGAGGTTCATTGAGCAGAACTGCTTCTCTTCATCCACAACAGAATTTGCACAAAGATAAGATTAACATGTTGACCTGTGATAAGTGCTTGTTAATGGAGCTCTTTAAAAGACTTGCAAACTTAGATTTCGCAATCTGTCACCACCACACCCCTCTGCCTACCAGGCACTTAGTTTGTGCGTGTGAGCCTAATACAACACATCCTGATGTTGCAGGAATCCCCATCAAAATCTGAATGGCACTTGTGCGGATGTGTACAATATTACAGGCTCTTAATGTGTCGTGTGTAGCCTCAGAGGCAGGAGGAACAGTTGTACCTTCCTATTTCTCCAACAAGATATTTAGACTACAAGAAAGCTAGATCTCCAAAACAGTCCCAGATAAACTCCAGCTACAGTACATACCTGCACTAACTGCTAGAACCAATGAATTTACCCCCAATGTACTGCAGAGTGAGACAAATGGTGCCATGATACACGCAAAACAATGTTTCCGAGAACAATAATAATTTTTTGACAAAGATGAGTTCATGCTATTTAAATGCCACATTTACATGTCAAATGTATGGTAGCTGGGAGAAACTCCTCCCATGGTGAAATTCTGACATTGACTATTATTTATACTGTAGTTCTGATAACTGCGGACTTTCCTAAACTGAAATATGATTCTTGAAATATAATTCTAGTTACTTGCAGCTGATGCATTAAAAAGAGAATCATCTTTCATTTAAAATATTCAAAAGTTAAAAGTTGACAACCGGTATCTGAAAAGACACTGAATTGCTATACAGTAAATTAATACCTCGTGCATTCGCGTTTCTGTATTCACAACTTCACAGATTCGCGAAAAACTAATTTACATTCACGGTTTTTTCACACATCTGCGAAATCCTCAAGAAGCCTGGCATTAAGCGATAACATAAATTCAACAGAAAAATAACAAAATAATCTAAAAATGTTCATAGCAAATGCGTTCGGACTGTTTGTTTTGGTGATGGCGTAGGCTCCATGATGACACGCTATTGGCTGGAAGGGTGGGAAGTAGCCAATCACAGAGCAGGGTACCAATTTTCCTCGTTGCTGATAATTAAGTTGTCGGCGCCATGTTTATATTCCGGTGGCTGCGTCTACTTCCGGGTCGGCGATCGGTGACGACGGCAGTATTATTATTTAAATGTTATTTTTTTTAAGGGTAATGTATTAAGCTAACTTTTAGATGAAATTAAAGTGCTTTCGGAGCATGATTTGGGTCATATTTAGGGTTTAAACTTTAGAAATAAGCATTTAGTATCATTTTTAGTGACTCCACCAAAGATTCGCGATTTTCACACATCCGCGCCGGGGTCTGGAACCTAACCCCGTGAATGCACGAGGTATTACTGTATAACATAGCTACCAACAACCTGATCAAACTGCGACGTTCTCTATGTAAGGAAATCACAGACGGCTAGCAAAGATACAGCCATCTTCAGGCAGACTGTGTGTTTTCACCAGCTCCTTATCCAATGTGCCCTTCGTAAGAAGATAGCTTAGACAAGGGTAAAAAGTATATAAATCATTTCTACATCATTTTGGTGAAAGATAATTATGGCTTCCTAAAGATAAGGTGTCACATGGCGTACTTCTTGTAAATAAATAAATAAATGGCTATGGCAAAATTCAGTCACAGTGACAACGTGTTTTCCCATACCACCACAAATACATGAGGCTTTAATGCTAAGTATTGCCTGGGAGCGTAAAAAGAAATATAAAGCTGAAAAAGTTGCAAATGCTTTGGATTTCTTGAGACTCAAAACCCCTCCGAATGACCCATATAATTCCCATGTCTTGATGTGAACGATGCGTATAACGTATGAGTCAAAGTCATAGTCACATGGGCTTCATCTTAAAACATTATGACAGCTAGTGCGCATGTTTGCTACAGCATGACTAAACTGTTTCCTTTGCACTTTATAACACAGTATCACCAGCCAAATCAGAGACATAAAACAGGGGCTATTAATCATGTACAGCTTCCTCCATTACCATATACTAACGGTAATGAGCACGTACGTGTCACCACGAGTAACCACCAGGTTTCCAAAACAGAAAACAGATGTACAGAAAACCCTGAACGAGTCATAAGTGTTAGAGGATGTCTGACCCGTTTCTGCGACAAGGATTAAAAATGAAAGTGGCAGACAGGGTGGAGAGGATGGCCGTGTCTTTGTCCAACTGCTCCGAGGTTCTCAGTGGGACAGAAAGTGACTGAGTGATGAAGGGAGGAAGGGAGCAGCTGGCAGTCTATTACACCATCTGACCCTCCGCCTTTCTTGTTGAGCATGCTTTAGACTCGGCAGGAGGCCAAATCCCCCCCCCCCATCACTCTCCTTCATTCCCCCTTTAACTGACTGTATGCTCCTATCACTCTCGGTTCACCCTTCTAAACGTGGCCACCAGTTTCGTCTTCATACCTAATTTTATTATGTCCAGCAACAAACCTTTTTATACCATCAATCCCACCTCAAGCCTTATTACAGAACGTTACACCTCCCCCTTCGAACGCATCCTTTCCCCTCCATCCTCCCTCCCACAGTCCTGCCCCGACCATAATCCCTACTCCATATTGTTCCTTTCTTTCACACATTTCTCCTTTCATTCTCACTTTTTTTTTTGGCTAATTATTAGTTTAAGAGCCCAACACGTGTACAATTCTCAGTAAAAAAAATATGATAACGTACATAGCTAACATATCCTATTCACTATTTTCAACCATTGTTCAAATGTTCTGCTGACCTTCAACAACTCTAACTGTCTACAAACGGCTCAGAGGAAATCTGGTTTGGATTTTGTTGATATAAAATGCAAATGGTTTAGAAATGCGAAACCTTGTCAACAAGGGACTGTAATGTACACATGCTTTCTCTGGAAAAAAAAAAAAAAAAGAAGTTGCATTTGGATGAGAATCAAATGCCTTCGCTTTAGATAGTTTCCATGATTTACATTTTACAATCCACAAAGACAAGAATTTCCCACGGAAAGGGATACGGCAATAAAACAGAGAAACATAGAGAGAGAGAGCGAGTGAGAGAGAGATGTCTCAAGCAGTACAGTACGGCAACACACTCCAGACTTCATTCAAATTAAAATGCTAATTCAAACACATATTTGCAATTGTTGCACTGGCATGTTTTGTTTTGAAGGAAATGACGAAATTGGTTTAACCTTGTAACAGGTGTCATGGCCTATTTTGCATCCTCTGCCGTCAAATGGCTCCCATCACATGCCAATAATGACAAAAAGCTGTGAAAGCAGGCAGTTATACTTAAAGATTTTCTCCCAACGTATACAGAATGCTCATATGATTTTGTCTGCTGCCACTCTGACACAGATGCCACTTGTTTGGATCTTTTTTTTTTTAATATTACAAATTAAGTCATCATGTACAGTAGTCTAGCCTGTTTGTATACAACTACAACTGGCAACTTTGCCCATTTTCAGTTCTCACTGTATATCACCGCCCAACAGGGGAGGGTGAAGGAAAGCTTTATGAGCTGCTGCGCAACACATTCAGAGGAAAGCGCTATCTACCTTCTTCCACATACATGAGCTAAAAGACTCCCACGAGTGCCTAGTGCTGCTGTTATTTCTGACACAGACTTCTTGAGACCAGGTTGAATGAACCGGTGTACAGTATATACATTATTATACTCATTACTTACGAAGAATCTTTGTTAACAACAAAATATATTTGATACAAACAATTTAAAGTGACATTCTCTCTCTCTCTCTTTTTTTTTTTTTTTTAAGTAGTTTCAAATTCACGATCGATTCCACAGCCATACGTGGGGAGGAGTTTGATGGCTGGGATGCAAAATAGGCACAACACCTGTTACAAGGTTAAACCAAATTCGCCATTTCCTCCAAGACACCAAAAAAAGTCCCACCCACAGTTTTTGATGACAGTGAAAATACAAATGCAACAAAGAACTGCGTTTGTTATTTATTTAGTTGGAAAGTCCTCTCATCCTCATAAACTGTTTCAATGTGAGGATGAGAACGTGCAAACACAATTTATAAGGATGGCTATTACTTCTTCTTCTTCTTTTTTTTTTTTTCCTATGGCAGAATCACACTAGTTTAAACTTTAAAAATGAACATCAAATGATTTAAATTTCCGCGGCAATTTCCTGTTGTAAATATATGTTTTGCAATTGAATTTGAATTGTCAATCATGCAGTTGCGTGTTTTCATTGAAATTTGAAAATCATAGCTCAATATTTTTTAGATGAACTGCGATATATATTATACGTCTCGAAATTTTTCACAGAAAGTAATAACAAAAACTTAATCTTTAAAAACTGCTTTTCTCTATGAATTAGACAGTGCTTTCTTCATGCGTCAAAGTGTTTCCTCTTGTGTGTAGCTCTGTACATTCATCTAGTGATTTATAAATCACAAAACATGTAAACAGATGGAATGAAATTATCAAATGTCCATTTCTTAGGCTTGACTCACACTAGGTTTGATTGCCTCGCTCTGCTCCCAGGGGCGCTTACCTCATCACGATGCAATTTTTTGTACTGAAGAAGAGAGCTCTCGCTTTGCATGATGAAGACTGTTTTATATGGAGTGAGATCACAAAAAACAGCGAAACACGGTGTCGTTGAAAGGCAGCACAGCAGAGATAAGTGCACTCGCTCCTCATATCCCTGCTCCTGTTTCCTTGGCGTTTATGACTTTTTTTGCTCACGTCTGAAGAAGTTCGCTGTCCGTTACAGTAAAGGGGAATCACAACAAAACATAAATAATTTACAACACTAAACAGTGTAAAACTGAGTCTGTCTTCATGTTGTCGCTGAATGCAGGTCTTCTGAGCAAGTGAGAGGGAGGGGCACGTTGTGTTCACGGAGGGAAGAGAGGCGGGGGCAGGGGGAAGTGGTGCGAGAGACAGACAGTGAGAGGAGAAATATGCAAACTAGTGGCACTACGAGCGTAATTTTAACACAATGTAAACGATATTGTCTCGACCCATATCGCCAAAACTCAATATATCGCCCAGCTCTTCTAGATAACGAAGCCTTTATTGTCACATATACATTACAGCACGGTGAAATACTTAATTTCCCCATATCCCAGCTTGTTAGGAAGTTACTAAAGCCTTCTATTATTGATGTTATTGAGTGTTATTGAGAGAGCTGTAACTGTCCTGATACAAAACACCAAAACAAGGCAATTTGTCTACAGATAAAAAGGGTTTCAGACCATAGTTTATAATGAAAACAAGGCTGTTTTTTAAAGATCGGCCCATTAAAACTTGCCAGAAAATTGCTTCATATTCCCAAAAAAGAAAAAAAAAAAAGTCAACCCAAAATAAAAAAAACACTACATAGAAATTTGAGCTGACTTGATCATTTTCCCTCATCTACGGTTTCTGATCCATAACAGAGGAGCTCGATTTTGTCCAAGTGAGCGTCTGAAGCAGGTCAGCTCGAAACACTGTGTAGTGAAATTTGGAGAACACGAGTGAAATAAATGAATCATATTGTAAAATCAGTTGGATTTATCTTGGTCTGCCTGTTGCAGTTGTCCGGAAAATACTTTATTACCACTGTATGGAGTTATGTATCTGTTGGTGTCGTATAAGTGCTCACAATGACGTGCATGTCAGTAAAATCCAAACCACATGACCTCCTTAAAGAACAAGGTTAAACACCAAGGCTCACTGGTTCGTGTGCATCAGGCGAACACATGGCTGGCTTGTGTTTGTGTGAAATCTTAAAGGAGGTACTGATTTAGTGCCAAGTATCCATGTTGGAGGGAAGGGCGTTCTAAAATGCTAAAATGGTATCAGATTAGATCATTTCTTATCTGAACCAGTTTTTCATGTGAATGCTTGTGCTGCGGTGACTCAGATGTTGACCTCAAAGTCATGATGATTGTTTCACATAACTTCCCGATTCAAATCAGTTTTAGGTATTCGCCCATATCCTGACCCTATCAAAAAGAGAGATCGGTGCTTTAATAGAAATATGCAGTGATGTGAAATATACCTCCGTCAGGCATCCACCTGTTTTCTTTTTCTTTCTTTTTTTTTTTATTGTTCACAGGGAATTCAAAAGAGAAATCATAATTATTAGCTTGATAATTAGTTTGCTAGTTGGAGCTAAGTGAGTTGAACTATGCACAAAGCATCGAACGCAAGTAACCGGAGTCTACTGCAAAAAAACAGTCGTTGCCGTATGTATGAAAATGGCATTTAAGACACTTCCTCTCTATGTGTGCAAACTTCCTCATAGCTACTGCAATGTGTGTATGCATGTGATGTTTTGCCTGTAATGGTGCATGTTGTGCTGAAATATGGCATGTGGTTACTACCCGGGGGGGAACCCAAAACGAAACAGGTGACTTACAATATTTGGACTTGTGCTGTTTGTCAACACAACATTCTGGATATAAACCAGTGGTTTCCAGTTCCACGACACATCAGAAGCTGTTTCCCTAGGATAGGACAGTGAACCACTTTTCTGATCTGTGCGTTTTTATCGACTTGTCATCATCTATCTATATATATAAAATTCTTTCCGTGTTTGGAAATTACGTATGACTGGAAACAGTGTGACTAGCGCTTACATCTAATCTGATTCTATTCTATATACACATAGATTTTATATATACATACATACACACACACACACACAGTATTGTGCAAAAGTCTTAGGCATCCTATTTTTTTGCATACAAATAGTGTTATAAATTGCATTTTATAAATTCTGCCTTATTGATTCAGTACAAAGACAATTCATATTCCCAAACATTACTTTTCCAAAAAAAAAAAATAATAATAATAATAATAATTGTAAGCATAAAAATGTTTGTATGTCAGTAAAGAAAGCAACATATGTAAGAGACC
>JAOVYU010000042.1:28471582-28482535 GCA_025674565.1 Synodontis membranacea
GGGGGGTTTAAGGACCTACTACTTTAGGCATTCTTTAAAGCATTATTATTATAGCTTAGTCGAATGTGTCTATAGCGTTATCTTAATTCTATCAATATGCTAATTTATTACTAATATTTACAGTAAGGAGTAATATGAATATTATACTTTTGGACGGATATACACACTTCTCTTACACACAAACACAACCCAGGGCTAATGTCTTTTGCTGCTGATGCTTTTTTTTTTCTTCCTTTTTTTCTTCTTCCCCATTGACATTTGCAAAGCAGTTTTATTTGATACTCCAGTTGATTCAGAATATTTCCTTGTGGGACGGCAGACTAGTAGCTCACATTACAAATTCCCAAATCTCACTACCTGATAAACTACACACATCAGCCGAGGTCTCACTGTGGCCATAAGTAGGAATGATTTTTACTAGTTGAATAAATCGGCTTGAAGCAATGACTAACAAACTTTTATGAATCATATGATTGTCACAGGACATGGCCAGATGGCCAGACGTGAATAATGACAGAGCTCAAAATGCCAAGCAAAACTTATTGCCGATTTGCTGTGAATGCAAGATAGAATCACAGGATGTGAGTACGCACTCATTTTTGTTAATACTCTTAGTTAACTAGTTTGTCATATTTCGGGGTTAAATTCCAAGAGCTACCATTTTATCCCAGATAATTAGGTTTCTGGGTAAAAGAAACACAAGACCTGATAAGTACGCTGGCGCTTACACTTGCCCTGTGGGCTAACTAATGAATTTATGATCTAATAACACATGTAACATACAAAAAAAAAAGAAAAAAAAGAAAGGAGGCTCTGGGAGTAGGATTTGTGTCAAGGGTGAGAGGTCGATTCTGGTGGATTCTGAGTGCTGTCGCTAAATTTGAGCGAATGTGAGCGAGTGCGAACAAAATGACGGAAGGGAGACTCGAGATGAGATCAACCCCACATAAATGATTCAGTTCGGCAGACTCGAATGTAATTTGCTCCTCCCTGAACTCCTGTCCACCACTGATGCTGATCATTTAACCCAATATAAACAGAAAGTCCGTCTGAGGGCTCCGGGATCCAATCATCTCTGTACCACCTCGACACGAACCCGCGCAACATCAGAAAATGGAAATGGAAATGCATGCATTATCCTTTGCAGCGCATACAGCATGTTATTAACATCAAACATGTTTAGAACTGTCACCGTGTCTTCCTCGAGTGGGAGGATATAAATAAGAGACGCACTATATTAGCATCGCAGATGCAAAACGACGCAATGTTTTCATCTAAATGGACCGGGACAACAACCTAACAGGGAAACAAAGACGCTCACGTCTCACTGTTTTATATGCAAGACGTGTCTAATTGTCCAGCAGCGAACCGAGTGCATTATACAAATCTCCCTGGCTTTCATTAGCAGGGCTTGTGTTACAAAAGTTCATTTAAAAGCAACAACTGTGAAGCACACAAAAGCGAGTCTGCAGCCAAGGTCTACTTCTGGGAAAACTAAGATACCAATTATGGGCCCCCTCTTAATGATGTCATTTCCCTTCATTTGCCAGGCTCCTTCCAGTGAAAGTCTCATTCGATGGTGCTGCTATTCCAGAAAAGCGGGGTGAAACGCTCTTTTGCCCACACATGTTTCTGTTTTAGTCACATCCCATCGCGTGACTTCTTTTCCCCCTCGCTAGCAGAGAATCTACTCTCGCTCTAATACAACAATAAAGTGATGTCTGTGCTGACATCATTCCTGAGAGAAGTGTGACCCCTTTCCCAAGGGTTTAAGTAAGAAATTGAGCACTTTATGAAGTGAAAGTGATTAATTGTCATTATTGACACACCACAGCGCACAACAACGAAATTTTTTTCCTCTACATTTAACCCACGTGTGAAATCATGACACACAGCAGGGGGCAGCTATTTCAGCGCTCAGGGTACCTCAGTGGTACCTTCCTGGTCAGTGATTCGAACCTTCAATCTTTCGATTACAACTGCGCTTCCCAAACCATTAGGCCACCGTCTGCCCAGGATGTGCTGTTACAGGAAAATAATCAACAACCACGTAATGCAAGTCCTCTTATATTATTAATAAACGCCTCCTAAAAATCGATCCCCATTTTCAATTTTGGCAATTCATTTATGAGGACTGCCTGCCATATAACTCTTCGTACGGTTACTACGGAAATGATAACATATTAGAATGACTGCATTAATAATATCAAACTTATTTAATTCAACTAATTTAAACACCTTTTAACCGATAAAAATCCAGTATACAACAGCAATGTGAGATAAACAAGATGCGTGATGCGTCACCACCTGACACCCAGTTATTATAAAACAGAAACCGCAGAGTCAGCATGTTTCTAGACACAGTGATAACAACTAGCAACAACGTTAGCAGGACTGCTGTTGCCTCATCAAACATGAAGACGGTGGTGTTGCAGGAACTGAGCGGTTCATGGCTCCGACCCATTTTAATCCACTGGATTTAAATGGTGTTTCATCTTACAATATGTCTGACCATAATGCGTCACATTGCGGGGAAAAAAAAAGTGTCAGACTTTCTGCTTTACACCGTCTCTAAATTATTTGGTTTATGGGTCACTGATGCTAATACTGAGATCATGAACTAAAAACTCAGCAATATGACTTGGGATTCATATAACCTTTGAAACAATGTCTGAAAAGCAAACACACAAGCTACATCCAATTCACACAGACCAACAGTTTGTGAGTGGCTTGAAGGCTCCATGTTGTTGGTATAACATGACAGATGGAGTGAGTTCCTCTAACACTGAACAACACTTTGCTGTCTGATTAAGTGCTTGGAACAAACGGCACTTTCTATGTGGTGCACTGAAACCTAGTGTTGTAGTCAAGACCACCTTATCCGAGACCAAGACCTGACCAAGACCAGAGGGGGTCGAGACCGAGACAAGACCAAGACTCTGACGGGCCGAGACCCAAGTCGAGACCGAGAATAGGGCAGACCTTCAAAAACCGGTCTCAAGACCGATCTCGAGTACTACAACACTAGTGGGAAGGGGGCGGGTCGGGTAACCGCGGTCGGCACTAACATCATCGGTTGCACTTGAAGTAAGAATTTATCCAATCCGACATTAAACGGCTAATTAATAATAATAATAATATTCTCTGAGCTGTGGTCTTGGCTGGTCTCGAAATAAAATTCCGATTTCTCTTTGTCCGAGTCCATGACAAGACTGAGTACAAATGACCGAGTCCGATCTCGAGTACTACAACACTACTGAAACCTAAAAATGTTGTGTGTGACAGAGTAAACGCAAAGCTAAACATTTCTGTTATACGGAACAAAATTACAAAGAATGACCGAGAAGCTTCCAATAACACACGAGGCGCAGTATGTTAGTCCAGAAGTGCAATCAGGTTGTGTGAAAAGCAGACAAATGACTACATCAGAGCTTACAGTAACCATTACAGTAGACAAAACGGCTATTGATCTGAGCATGACTGAGATCATGTCTGCACACTGTAAACTTATCACACTGTAAACTCTTCTCTTAGTGATGAGAAAACTGGATGGCAGAAGAGTGAGACAGAATGAGAGAGACACAGAGAGAGAGAGAGAGACAGAGAAAGCAGGTTGGGATAATGTCCAGAGCAGGACTCCACACCATAGCTAGTGCGTTGTGTAATTCACAGGAGAACGCTCAAGTTCTGTTTGTTTGCCCCACTCCCTCTGCTTTCTTCAAACGACAGGAAGGTTGCGACTGTAACCGGAAATACCCTGAAGACTGTGTCACTCTGCGGGTTCTCAGCAGAACCCATGTCTCTAAGCGTTAAAAAAAAAAAAAACATCATCATCATCATTTTAACTCAATGTTATAAAAATAAGGCTGTTCTTTCTACATCGGTTAAACCTCCAAAACATAGTCAAGGAGGACAAAAACCAATATGCATAACACGCTACATACTGTAGTAGGGCTGAAACGGTTCACGGTTCGGTTCGCGTGTCGCAGTTCGGTACGTGTGTATACCGCATGGTTCGACGGCATGTAGCCTCTAGTTATGTGTCCCGCACAGAAGCATTGGCTCTAAGAGGGGAAAAAGAAAAATAAACAGTTCTCCTCCAGTCCTGAAGGGGGTGATAGCGTTCTCAGATCAGATCACGCAGCACGCACATGAATGAGACAGACAGATCACTACCCCGAGACAGTAGACAGCGGTGAGGAGAGAGGAGACACCCGCTGCAGTGTTTTGTTTATTTGTTTTTGTGTTAAATTAAAATTAATTTGATTAAAATATTCAACAAAAGTAAGAATGCCTGCTTTTGTAACAGAACAAATCCACAAAATTAGGCAATTATAAGGCTTTTCATAAAAACACTAAATGCAAAAGGGTTTATCAACACAAAAAGCATTCATATTTGCCAAGTAAGGCTAAAATATGAGGCTACAGATGATAATAAATTATTAAATAATGAAATTATAAATAATTTAATTAAATTATAAATAATTTAATTATACTAAGTATAACTATGTCACTTTTTTAATACTGTATCCTAAATTGTGCATAATTATGCCAATCATATGCTTAAGTATATTTCTGGAGTGTTAAAGATTAAAAGAAAATATAACAACTAGAACCGTACCGAACCGTAAGCCATCACACTTAAACCGCGATACGAACCGAACCGTGGGTTTTGTGAACCGTGCCACCCCTACTACATAGTGAACTAATAAATGACCGAGCTATAAGATATCTGTCTATATCCTTGATACTGTACGTCCCTGGACGCCACTCTCGTTCCCTATGTCCTTTACTAAGTGTTAAGGATTGTCCAAAAGACAAACACAGAGATGAACCCTCATTCACACCTATGGGCAATTCGGAGTAGCCAGTTAACCTCAACTGTATGTCTTTTGTCTTTGGGAAGAGACAAGAGTGCCCAGAGGAAACCCTTGCAGACATGGGGAGAACTTCACACAGACAGGCCCCAGTCAACTGACAGGTTTTAATTGAGAACCTTCATGCTGTGAGGAGACAGTGATAACCACTGCACCACCGTGCTTCCTCTTTAAATACAATTATCTTCGGTTCCCAAGTGGCGCAGCAAAAAAAGCAGTCATCCTATCAATGGGAGATCACATATCCAAACCTCCGGTGATGCCTTAGCCATGTAGGGAAGAGAATGTCTTCTTTTAGCAAATCGTATCTTTTTCTCCTCTATTTGTTTAGCGAGGGACAGTGTTCTTCTTTTATTTTGCTTGGAATAGGGATAGCACTCTAAAGGATTTAATGCTTTCACATCTGCTGAGTCTGAATAAGAGGGAATGTGACTTGGGTGAGGGTTGTGTCGGGTGGAAAACGCAAGAAAAACTTTCATTCCTTGGTCAGAGATACTGCATTGAAAAAAAGGTAAACCACCCTTGCCAAATACACCTAGAAATCACAAATGTTACCCAAGCACAGAGAACAGTGACGCCGGTGCACAATAAATGATTAATATGGAGCGAGATTGTTCAAAATTAACCGTTTAATCGTTAACTGACAATAAGGATTTTGATCAATTTATACTATCAGTTAAAAAATTTATGTATAGATTTTATAAAGTAATTAAAAAGTGTGCCGCATGGTAAAAGGACAAGAGGTTATACGTAATCGTGTCGACACCTGACAAGTCTGAAGCCATATTTCACTGAGACTGAGCAAAATGAAGGGAGAAAAAAGAAGTACTATATGGGGCCATTTGGACCAAAAGGAAGCGAAGCACTTGTGAAGCAAAAATCCACAAGCACCAGGTGATGGAGGACAACGGACTTTGCTTTCCATGTTAGCAGGAAGAAGATGGCGGTCTGAGCAAATCTGTTCAACGGTGGTGACATTTTTTTGCCCATCAGTGTGGTCTGTGGTGAAGGGTTTTCAGCAGCTACTGGGCTACATCGAGCCTAATTACTAAATTCCATCAAGCAGACCGACGATAATCCGTCAAATTGAAGCCCGTTTTGCAGAGAAAAACAAAGAGCTTAAAACACAACTTGCTAGCTCTATGTTTCTGGCTCACAACAGAGAGCTACGTGACAATTACATGCCACTATGTTTTACAGTAATCTAATGGTTAATGGTTGGTTGACCAGTGTCAGCTATCGGTCAGAAAAAAAAAAATAATTCTAAATGAGCATCCTTAGATTAGATACTTAGATAAATAACAGTTTTGTGAAGAAATAATTTTTTTTTTCATAGACAGCATTTTTTTTCTTCTTTGTCTGAATATCTAGAACACCTCACATTTCTGCAGTGCTTCATCTCAGTGCTTTGGTCCACTTTGTGCCTTGCGGGTGAGTTTAGCAGCTCACATGTACAGAAACTTTCACCTGCGATACATGCCACGTTTAGGTCTCATCCTGCAGTTGAATCGCTTTTTAACTGCAATCAAACCTTGTAGAGGTTTAAAACTCCACGAGTTCACCCGGACCCGGACCGAGACATTATTACTAAAACACTATGAGACTTCCAGGAAAAACTCCAAAAGATGACATGAGAAAGGAACGTTTTCCTCATCCGTTAAAGGATACCCCAATCTTAATCTATCCCCTCAAGAAATAGCATAATTAACGGTAATCTTCTGCCACACTGGATTAATGTTCTGTGAATGGTCATGACGCAGTGGCGGTGAGGTAAATGATGAGTGATACTGCAACAGAGCTACTGACACCTACAAGATCCAAATACTCCTACTACTTCACTCTAAAGCCTCCAAAAAAACAGGGAAAGAAAACATCGTCGGATATGGCTACTGAAGATTAGTACTTAATTCTTACTCAACTAATGTAAACAGACTCAAAAGGGAACCTTGCGGTCAAGAAGGTTTGCTGTTTCGAAAAGACGATTTTGAGCTAGATGATAAGCCAAGAAGTGGTAGACCAAAGAAACAGAAGACGAGGAACTGCAGAAACTGTTGGGACTGTTGGACACAATCGACTCCAGAGCTGGAAAGACGTTTGAATATGGATCATTCTACTGTTTTAAGGTGCCTGAAGGAAATGGGAAAGATTCTGAAAGTTGGTAGGTGTGTTCCAGATGCAATTTCAGAGACAAATAGCGCTCAGCGGCTTAACTCCTGCATTACAAGTGCATTACACATAGGCCTGTGCGATATATCGAGTGGCACGATATGAGCAATATTTTTTAATGCATCGTTTGAAAACAAACCTATCGCAATATATTAAGTAATATGTTTGATTAAACACTACAAGTGTGTAGTGCGTTATTTCTGCTGATTGGAGCACATCCTAAACACAGTCATTGCGATTAAACCCCGCCTCCTGCTAATCTTAAACCGTAACAACAATGGCTAAAACGGAGGCAGAAACGAGTACGCCTATCAGCGATGATTTAGTGCCAAAAAAAGGTACAAATGTGACCTCTGTTGTTTGGAAATGGTTTGGCTTTACACAAAATGATACAGAACAAAAGACTGTTATATGTCAACTTTGTAAGAGAGAAGTAGGAACGAAGAACGACAACACCTCGAACCTCTTCAATCATTTGAAAACAAAACACGTTACGAAGTACGAAGAATGTTTTAAACTTCGCAAGAACAAATCACGCTGGCGGCAACATTCTCTCGCTGCATACCGTATGAAAAAATAAGCCCCAAATGGAAGGATATAACAGCTGCAGTAACATAGCACATTGCAAAAGATATGGTCCCTGTTGCCACTGTTGGAAAACATGGATTTCAGAAACTACTGAGAATGATTGATCCCAAATATGTAATTCCCAGTCGGAAATACAATCGCTGCCCAAATTATACAACGAGGTAAAGGAGAAAATTCTGAATCAGCTTCAGAATATTCGCCACTTCTCCACCACATCCGATCTTTGGACTAGTTGTTCCATGCAACCATACATGAGCCTAACGGTTCATTTTATTGAATGCATATTCTCACCACGTTTTATTTGTTTACAAAACATAGCTTAAAAAGAGCATATTGAAACATTATTATTTTAAGTTTTTTTTTAGGAAAACCTAGTAAAGTAGATAAAGCATCTACTCCTACGTCACCTAATGTTCAGACAATTGGCTTTCTGGCGTAAATGTTTAGATGTGTTTCTTGCATTAATGAGTATATTTTGGTTTATACCTATAATGTAAAGTTGTATGTTTGCAATTACATGTAAATAACTAAAGAGCAATATAAACGTGTGGCTTCTTTTTTAAGTAATAATAGATAGGAAAAAAATATTATTGCATATCGTATATATCGTATATATATATCGTCCAAAAATATTGCAATTTGAATTTTGAGCCATATCGCCCAGCCCTAATTACATCTTTATTAAAAGCTGTTTGATCCTGGAGAAACTGTCAAACACCAAACGCTACAGTGATCAATTTATCAAATTGAATGTAAAAAAAAAAAAAAATTAACTACGATCATCTAGTGGCCATTCACAAGAGAAAATCATCCTCCTTCATGAAAAATCAATGCCACATGTTGAAAAGGTGACAATTTTAATAGGAAGGACCATGGATAGGAAGTTTCCAAGCCTGCATCCAGTCTACTCACTGGGTTGGATTGGATTTCCACTTGTTTAGGTCACTGCAACATGGCTAACATTAAAAAAGTTGAGAATATAGAAAGTTGCATAGATTAACTCACTTCCTCAAAACCTGAATCCTTCTTTCTCAATGGTATTCATTCTTTGCCAGATAAATGACAGAAAGTCACAGAATCTAATGCCGATTACTTTGAAGACTAAATCTATTTCTAATTTTAGAAAATCACGAATAAAATTCGCTCCAAACGGCCACAGACTTATGCACCACCATAACAGTATTATAAGGTAATTATTAATATAGTTTATGTCTCAACCATTACCATGTTTACAACAAAGTCAACAAGCAATGACTGATACATCAGTACACGGACTTCTCTTATTTGTCTCAGATCCGTGCTCTACAATAGCCGGCGTAAGGCTCAGACATCAGCACGGGCACGGTGTTATCTCGGTCGCCCAGGTCTCGGCTCACGCTGCTCTGCTTTCACCACGTTTGATTACACAATAAAAGAACTATTCTTATACTGGTTGGCTGCTATTCTTGTTTACTCTACAGAACAAATGGAAAGGAAACAGAGTTCTTCAGTCAGGAGTCACAGATAAAAACTTGAACTCAGTGCAAGTGACACATGCTGTATCGGGTTCAAATTTAGACTCCAGTATGCACACAGTTTATCTGAATTCACAAATGGCAGAGCCAAAATTTACAAATACTATGCCAAAATGAGCTGTAGAAAAAGCATGATTAAGTACTAAAGTTCAAACAGATGGAAAAAGAACAAACAGCAGTCTTAATTAGGCTCTTTTCCTTTTCTTACTGCAAGCAGCACCTAAAAATAACAGTCTTTCGTAAGAGACAGGAATTTAGATGCTCAGGATATGAGTTTTTTTGTCACGTAAAAGTTAGTATACTTATTATTAATCGCCTACCAAATTGATGTTCCTTTAGAAACTTTTAAAATTGTGAACGGTGTTAATCGGCTGTGGAAATCTACCTTGTTAATAAAGGTTTTTCCACAGAAAACTGGAGAGTCGAAATTACTTGCAGATGTCCAAATTACTACTTATATTTGGCAACAGTCTAAAGTGAGTGTTAAATATTATCTCAATTTTAACACTACAAAACGATTTAAACCCATCTACTCACACAGAACCATGAGATTTGGTTTATTATGCTTATTAATATCCACATAAAAATTCTCTGGGAAAATATGAAGGGACTGTTATTACATTTCCATTTATTCAGCTGACAGACGGTTAATGCAAAGTGACATACTATTGAGACATTATATGAGCTGAGCTACACTTGTGGGTTCGAGGGTTTGCGTAAGGGTTTTACATTGGCTCTCTTGTACCCCTGGAATTAAAAACCTTGAAAAAATACACATCTTTAACAACTTGTGTATCGATACAACATTGACACTGTTTATCTGATCTTTTATCATTTTACATTTATTTAACGAAACTGTAGGGTTTATTCACGCTCCCAAAAACAATGGGTCAATTGACCCACTCAGTAAAAAGTCAATGGGTCAACGCATAGCCACCCAT
The DNA here is from genome assembly GCA_025674565.1 of Synodontis membranacea. Taxonomy (NCBI): domain Eukaryota; kingdom Metazoa; phylum Chordata; class Actinopteri; order Siluriformes; family Mochokidae; genus Synodontis; species Synodontis membranacea. The sequence continues at coordinate 28,481,669 of JAOVYU010000042.1, forward strand.
AAATACAACGGAAAACGCAAAGAAACTATCGTGATCTGTATACATAATACAAACACTGCGTGCTGAAGCATCAACTTCTTTTTTGCATTTCGAATGTGTGTGTACACATGTCTGTGTCAGTGTGTGTGTATGTCTGTGTAGGTATGTTTGTGTGCAACCTTCAAACATAATTTTAAACCTAGAACATTCAGTTCTCGAATTTAATTTTTCTGTTGGTGCTTCTCCACTTTGCCAGAGCAACACTGAAGTAAAAATCACTCCGATCACCTCATTCAATTTTGACTCTCATGAGTTGATCATGTTCTCATACCTCAGCCATGGGTGGCTTCAAGGGCGAAGCCAACCAACCTGAACATGCTTTTTCTGATCGTCTTGTTTTGAACTTGCCTCTTGGTCTGTCGACGTTGCTGCACACAACTCTGCTACTGAGCACGAAGTCGAAGAACACGCGGCAGCTTTACTTTGCATCGCACTAGTAGTTGCCCTTTGTGTAAAATCCAAATGAGTCCTCTGACAGTCGGTGGGCTTTAGTTTTTTTCTTTGGAGGCATTTTTTTTGTTTTGATTCTTTCGCAGATCAAAAATGCAGCGCGGAAACTCGTCACAATCGTTGGAATGATAGGCAAGTTCTCATTGGTCAAAAAGCAAAGAGTTGGACCAATCACAGTTACGCTTGCTGTGCAGCACGTTTGAGAGTTATTTCCCTTGCTTGCATAAATTCCCGGTGCTTGGCTGACGTACTTGTATGTAAAAACCATGCGCCAGATGACCCATGAGACGAAAAAACAATGGGTCAATTTTGGACCAAATGCATCAAGTGGCGCAGGGCGTGGCCCGAAAATAAACCCTGAAACTGTCACGTTTAAAC
>JAOVYU010000042.1:28499886-28511470 GCA_025674565.1 Synodontis membranacea
ATATAGATAGATATAGATATAGATATGAGATTAGTCTCACATTGTACATTCATTTTGTGCTAGTGACCATTACTGGTATCTCATTCAGGTCACTACGGAGTACTGCGTTATTTTTTGTTAACCGATTCACATACTCACGTCATCACATCAGTAAAGCTGAAGAACGTGTAACCAAGACGTATAAGATGAATGAGTGGCCCGGTTTTCTTTTAGAAATCAACTATACAGTGGCATTGATTTGTACAATGGGATTCAAAGGAAAGCAGTGTGCAGCTTGTGACAGCATGCGCAGTTGGGCTATGGATGATTTTTGCACGAACTACGCATCGTCATCATATACCACGTCCTGTGGTCTTAGATATAAACTTCTGATTTTTCTTTCTCCGTCAGTCATCTCAGTTACACCGATTGACAATTCTGTGCGTCATCAACACACTGAATTTCTTTGGTGGGAAGGTCTACCAACGTGAAATGACTACCCAGTCCCTGTTTGGTCAGACAGGCCAGTCTATGTGAGGTAAGACAGGACCGGAGACTACAGACGGCGCAGTGAGACAGGACAACGCTTACTAATATGGAATGTTCGATGTATTTCGACTAACACAGGAACCTCTCCGTCTCAGTGCACTGGGGCCAGTGAGTTTGTATGGGGCCTAAACAAGCTGAATACAACGTAAAAAAAAAAAAAAATCAATAGTCGTCCTGACAGCCTGCATCATTCAGATCCAAATGAATACAACTACAAAAAAAAAAAAAAAAAAAAAAAAAAAGAATGAAAAATGTTTGGGTAGAAGGTATCATGACCAAAATCAACACTTTCGATGACTAGATGCCCCTAAGAATACTTAGTATTATTACAACATATTGACCACCAGATACAAAATAAAACGAGCCTAATGATAGTTAAAGACTGTGACAATTATATAAGTCGCAGCACAGAATGACAATTAAAAAAAAAATGCAAAAAAACAAAACAAAAAAACACTTCAGATGAAAGTACTGTGGATTGACATGAATCAGATACACTCGGAAAATCACATGCATGTGCCCTCATCACTTAATCATTGGCTAAAACACAAGCTGACAATAACTCAAGCAGTAAAAAGGAAAGAAAAAAAAAAAAAGAAAAAAAAAAAAGTTGGCCCGCAATTTCTTCTCCGTATCAGCTATTCCCTTTCTCTTAAAGGGAGGCGTAGTACAAGTTCTTTCTTTAATTAAGACGAAGAGGAACAACAAATTTCCGCAGCTCTTTCAGGTGAACAATCACCTACCGTGACTGGCTTCAGTTCATGCTGAGAACCGCAGCCTTCAAAGCACACGCACACAAAAAAAAAAAAACCCAGCACGGATCATCCCAACAACCCTCTGGATCAGAAGGTAAGTGTGTTTCTCATGCAGTGCCTCAAGTAGCGCAGATTCCTCCAGGTCCTACCGACATGCTCAAAGCCAACATGCTTTTCTCATTAAGATGTGGATTTTTCGTCTCCCCCTCTCCTCCCTACAATTCCCATCCAAAAAAAAAATAATAATAAAAATCCATCCAGTGCCATCTTCTAGCACCTTAATCGGTCCTGTCCCTACCTCGACCCGCTCGCTCACCCTCACAGGTTTACTGTTTCAACATCATTTCTGCGCCAGGCTCACCGGGGGCCCGTTCGACGCTGCTCGCTCCGCAAACACTCCCGCTCTTCTGACCTTCCTCCAGAAAGCCCTCTCTCCCTCTCCGATGTGCTGCAACCGGACATCATTAGCAGATGACATACGTGGCCTTAACCTCAGTTTCATGACGATTAATCAAACGTATCAGCACGGGGTTTTTTTTTTTTGTTTTTTTTTTACCCCGAACGTATCGCATCGAGTGCTTCGGTTCCACCGGTTCGCGTTCAATCCGCTGCTAAAACGAAACAAACACAAAGCTCAGTGCCACTGAATAGGTTCCTAAGATGCACAGCTACGCTATACAGTAAACATACTATACATAATACAGTAACAAAATGTTACTAACCTTTACCGAATGACAACTTTGGTTCATTACTCCAAGGAAGTATCTTGGTCTAAATGTTAAATAAGCTCATGCATGCTAAACAAGAAGCACTGTTTGTACGAAATGGCGTCTGTGTATAATAGTCTAGCTAATTACATTTAGGACTATGCTTACACCTGGAAGTTCAGGACAAAACATCTCGGACAAAGATGTCTAACCAAGAAGCCAACGGTCAAACTAGTTTCTGTTGGTTCTAAAAGGTTTTCCAGCCAAGTAAACGGTTGTAATATGTGTAAGGCACTACGAGGGAACGATGATGAACCTAAGACCGTGGAGGAATATATCGCACAAAGGTGCAGAGGAAGGTGTACCACGCACACGGCCAACAGCAGCACACACGTGCACAGACTATTATGTTATACATGCTTATGTTATTACAACAACGTTGTGCAATCACATTTAAAGAGGAGGAACACACAAAAAAAAAGTCTATTGGCATCAGAAAGGTTCTTCATAAAATAAGCGAGTGAAGTTTGCTACATTCTAAAAAGGGGTGGGGGTGGGGGTGGGGGGGCTACCGTAGCTAAATGTCCTACTGTATGACAAAACTTATTTTCTTTTCTAAATGTGAATCAGAGAAACAAAAATCTATAAATACACTAGAAAGTCTTTTGTCTTTTTTTTTTCCGTCCTCTCCTCAGAAGATTCCTCCGGCTGTTGTTAGGAGAGGAACGGCGGAGTACATGCAGCACCCCGTCACCGTAAGTGATTCGGAAATGTTTAAGACAGTTCAAGGCCATCATTATTTATTTAAATTTTTTTTTCTTTGTAGAGCAGCAGATATCCGTATTTCACCTTACATAATGTTCTCATCCACCACGCGACTCCAGCTCAACAGCCAGTGAGAAAGAAAAAGAAAAGGAACCAAAAAGTAACAAATGGGCTAATTAAACTCCCAGTCTCTCCCGAAATGTCAACGGATGGGACCGTGCTGTTAAAGAATATCGAATGCAAAATATACGACTTCCATATTGAAAATAACGAAAGAAATAGAACTGGCCCTTTTTCTTTCTTTCTTTTTTTTTTTTTTTTTTTTTTTGAAAAGAAAACCAAACTCGTATGCGAACAAAACTCCTTTTCAAACTCATCCTTTCCCTCCCGTTGATCCTCTTTCTTCCTCCATCAGCGTCTTCATTGTCTTCAAGTTTAAGCGTGACGGGGACAGGGAAAGGGTTTGGGGCCATTAAGCTTGGTCGTGTCTCACTGACTTTGTCTTTAGTTGGGAGACGATGGGAAGCAGCGTTGGACTCGGCTCCAGTGTTTTCGGATCTAGAGATATGGGTATTGGTTCATCTTGGTGGGGCTCAAGGGATATCCAGTGTAGACAGTGGAGGCAGGCGAAGCGCTGATGTATGTTTGGTGGGCAAACTGGGGCTGATACTGGCCGTGATGCAGCGTGGGCGATGGCAGCACGCGGTGGCCCATGCTGACAGGTACCTGGTGCACAATGCTTGGTGGGTAGCCAGCGTGTTGAACTGCATGGTGCGCTGAACCCTGCGATGCTACCAGATGTGCCACAGTGCCAGTGGATCCCAGGGCAGCGGGGGCGGTGTACGTGTAAAGATGGGGTTGGCCAGATAAGTGAGTGGCAGCTAGATGGGGGTGCACGTTAGCGCTGTGGCTGGGACTGTTGTGGTGAAAGGAATAGGGAGCTTGGGCAGCCATAGTGGGTGTGATATAGGCTTGTTGTCTCCTGTGCCCTCCATTCCTCTCGACCGCCATGTGCTGCTGAGCCTGCAAAAGAGTACCCAGCGTTATTCATCTTGGTTTGCGCTCATCACGCTACTCGCACCAGGTCTCATGCGTTTTGTTTTCGGCTTGATACCTTACACCACCGAATACATGCATATGGCTGGGCTAGCATTACAGTTCGCCTGATAAGACTAACAAACCAGGAAGCGTGACCATAAACACGTAAAAACGCCACACCTGGCTGAGACTGAGCGGCTGCTGCTGGAAAGGATGCGGCCCAGAACGTTGCTGCCGATACGCTCCGCCTCCGGGAACACCCCCTGATGAATGATTGTTGGCTGACAGGCCTCCATTGGAGGATTTATACTTGTAGGCAGGATTCTGGTGGTTCATTCCGTCTGTAGTGATCAAAGATGCATTTCCCATGTCAGCTTATTTCTAGTAATGTACTGAATTATTAAGAATGCATGTTATACAATAGTTATTTATTGGTAGACTAATGGAGAAGAGTTTCTGTCTCACCAGGCACAAGTCGATCACACTCGCTCAGGCTCTCACTGGTCTGGCTCTTCAGGGGAGGGATGATGATGGTCCGGGGATTTCCGTTGTTGTAGTTGTCCAGCACTGTGCCTTTAGAGTCATAGTTGTTGGCGTTGGGGCCGTTGGTTCTGGACTCGACAGTGTAGGGGCTGTTATTGCTGGAGTCAGAGTCTGGCGAGTCGTGGACAGTGACACAGCTGATGACGTTCTTCCGCTGCTTGGATGATGTGCTGTGAGGAAATGCGGGCGTCACAGGTATGAAAATCATTAACATCTATATATGAAGTCTATATGCAAGAACGTTCAATATACATAAAAAAATTTTTTTGTTTGATCCGGTCTAATCCTACTGACCTGGTGTTACTGGGCTGCTTGTGCTCATCCTCCTCGTCTGTGTCGCTGCTGATGGTGATGATGCTAACAGCTGGGCTTGGGGTGTCGGGGATGATGATGGTCTGCCGAGGGGGGTTGTGGTGGCTGTGTTGCAGGTGTTGGCTGTGTGGCGCGTGGTGCTCTCGCGTTGTGCTGGACGCCTGCTCTTCTCCCCATCCTCCTCCTCCACAGGCCTGGGGCGGGGCGCAGGGAGCAGAGGGGCCATTTTGTACCACAGCGCAGCGTGGCGGTGTGTTCTCCTTCACGCGCTTCGAGCGCTGAGGGGACAACACCGCCTGGGAGGAGGACACCTCATACGCGGACACGTTCCTGAGACAGGAAGGCACGTAAAAGTGTTAGAGAATAAACGCTCCCATCCCATCTCACAAAGACCCCCCAAATATGATAGGCCCTCACTGACCTGTTGTTCATCTGCTGTGGCTTACTCTTTTTGGAAGATGAGCTGTTGCTTGTCGGCTGCCTCATTACATGAGCCACGCCCACATTCAAAGGCTGTTGGGAAGGCAGGGACACGTGACTGGCCAGCAAGGCTGGCTGTTGCATTATGGGATTGTAATGGCTGCCATGGGGATGGGCATTCCTGCAAAAAAAAAAAAAAAGAGACAGCACTACTAAAATATACTGTAACCTGGTATACTCTATCCCCTTTGCATAGCAAAAGAGAGCAAATGCCAGTGTGGAATGGCGAAAGCTTGTCTTTTTCATTTCAGCCCCACTTTATCTTCTCTCCTTGAAGCTAAGACGAAACGGCCCTGCCTTAATATGGTTGAGTAAATCCGTCCAAATCTGAACAGATCAAGCAACACTCAACATCACACGACATCAATTTAAAATCATATCCTGCGCACGGCGCTACCAATCCTGACCCAATCCATTACAGTGCTTGTCCAGTAGAAGGCAGCAGTGTCTGTATTGGACACGGAGCAAGCAGACTGACAACAGAGGGATGGCTCTCAGAGGAGAGATCTCTGACTCTGCAGTGCGAGTGCGACACTCCTGCAGACGGGCTCACCGAGGACAATAGAGCCGTCAGGGCTGGGCCGGAGGCTCGCATCTCCAACTCTCCCGACATCAGCAAACCCACACGAGCCCAAGCCTGCTGCCCACGCAGCAACGTGAGCCAGCTCAAATCCTTATCCTCGCGGTTTAACTCGGTGACCCGAGCTGCCCCGCGAGCCACTCAAAAAACCCTTAAAACATTTAACATGAATTCTCTATTAGTACTGAATGCAATATGATGTGCTTTGGACTAGTGGATTTTAAAATAAAACCCTACTTCATTTTACATGCATAATTCATGAGCAAACGCGGCTGAGGCTGAGTACACAGCTTCCTGCCTCGTTCAACTTGCTAATTCATCAAAGTCAAACAGCCATGCGATAGAACACTTTTTCCCGCGTGTTTTAAAGGTGCAAATGAGTATCAACGTGCTCAGTAATGAGGTATAGTGATGTGTGCATTCTTTTGATGTATGCATATTAGCAGGGGCGTAATTAATAAGAACTACAGCCACACTACATCTTCGCTGCCTCATCACGACAGGGCGTGACCGTAAAGCGCGTACCCCTTTCCCGTTCTAAACGTTTTCACGGTCTCCACGTCACCCTCCGCGCAACCTCGTCTCAAAACTTTGTCTCAGGCTGATTTCAAAAGGACACGTTAGTATCTTGATGCCGATTACGATAAGAAGAAGAAGAAGAAGAACAAGACAGACGACATGTACCAATGGATGCCAATGCATGTAAAGGTACTCTCAATTGTCTGTTCATAAAGTTGAACTTTTGGGCAGGTGTCAGATTATATGGGAGACAATCCGGGCATGGCTTCAGTCATACATGTTGATGTTGAGCAAGACGGAAGAGGAACTAAACATGGTTGTCACCTCACATTAAAGCAAAAGGACACATACTTTGTCTATAATGGGTAACCTAATAGCGCTTATGAAATCTTCATATGCTCAGCTCAGCTCAGTATTTGTGTGTGTGTGTGTGTGCGCGCGTGTGTGTGTGTGCTTGGGTCATAACACAATGACACTCGCTGTATCTGTATCAACTTAATGTTTACATGTTTTTTTTTTGTACTCAGATTTGAACCCAAAGTGGGAGTGGCCTAAACCGGAAGTGTTTTTGTTGTTGTTTTGTTCCATTTTTAACCCCACGACCACGTCCACAGAAACAATGGGAAAACAGGGACCCAGACGTACGGAGCTGCCAACAATGTCTCTGAATTTTCGCCCTGACATTTCCTTACCACTCATGTTCCTAAACGGTCTAAACTAGCCATACGCACAGGACTGATTTTAAATCCTGCAGTCATTTTTTTTTTTACTTACCAGCCCATGATATTTTCTACCATACTCGGGGTAGTTCTGGGGTCTATTTCCCAAAACGTAAACAAACTAGTAGCCTAATTTAAAGCACCACGACCCCAATCAGGCATTTTCTATGCAAATACCCTGTGCACAAGCTTCACATATGACCGCACATGCAAATTTTTTTTGTTGTTGCATCCCAACGCGCACCTCTAGCCATGTGAACTTTCTGTATCTGTATTGGTATCTGTTTAGGAGAATTTGCCCTGTTCAATCTGAATAATGTATTCACGACCGGTGAATAGTGATTACTTAGAAGCAGACCTATGATTATGTCAAATCTAAATATATATATATATATATATATATACATATTTTTTAAACAAAAACGTTAATGTTAATGTGAATATTAAATCATTTTCCTCGCCTTTCTTCCTAAATTAGGTTAGCTAAATGTGCTCAGTATTATGCACTAATATTAAGCAGGATTCGCTGTAAGGAGCTTGCATCCATTTGTTTTCCGGCTGAATCCTAGCCAAGATTGCAGTGACACCAAATGAATACAAATAGCTGCAGGATAAACTGACATTTTTATTTACAGATATTATTTCCATGCAACTTGAACCGCATTTTCAGTTTTCAATTATCATATTGAGTATACGGTAACAAACACTGATCTCTGACCAGAAACACACCTACAGTACAAACAAGTCGGGAAATGCATATAAATTCATTTACTGCGGATGCCAAAATCGCTCCCTGCAAACGAGTGGGGGGGGGGGGACACAGACGGTCTTACCTCCAGTTGGTCAGCGGCTGAGAGGTGCTCATGGAGTCTGGGATGACGGTGGCATGCTGTACAGATGTGTGCGTGAGCTGCTGCCACGCTGGGGGCAGCAAGATCTGCTGGGTACCAGAGGGCCAGGCCTGCTGCAAGGGCAAGGAGAGAGAATGAAAGAATAAGGGGGTGTTGGGTTCATAGTTTGAAGTTTGCGCTGCAGGTGGTACAAATGTGTAAAAGACTTCCGACCAAACAGGACCGTTAGAACACCCACAGGTTTAGCATAAGGAGAAAAGGACGAAGCTATTTGCAGCTGTGACCCTTAGCAACTGTGCCAAACTGTGCCAAAGAGCTACCAAACAGGTCAAACATCCCCTTAAGGCACGGTGACTATGCAGGGAGGAGCATCCAAAATGTGTTCTCTGCTTTCTCCAAGTCGCTGTAGTAATTCATTTTTATCAAGAAATACAATGCGCGGCATAAAACCGACAAGCGCATCTCATTTATCTCTCCTGAGCTCTACAAGTGCTCAGAAAAGATTCAAAACACTAAAATGAAACAACTTTGGCAAAGAGCCAGTGCTGAATAACAAAAAGCTTTTGTCACTTTCATTTTAACTTTGGTGTTTCTCATCCTCTTCTTGGCACCGATATCTTAAGCGATCCATGATGCACCTTGAAAAACGATGCGTGGCCTTGACTCTCATCTCGAAAAAGATAAGACCTTGCCTTAATAAAGATATGTAGCATCTCCTAGGCAGTGCGCTGATGGCTTTGACGTTTTCCAAATCAGCCCAGGATTTAATTAAATTCAGGAACAACTCCCCCCCCCAACTGCCATTCATAGGCTTTGTAAGGAGCTGCTTTGTATGACTGGCATGGCGTGCACCGAGTGCCAGGCATAATTTTGCCCAGAGACGTGGCTAGCAGAGAGGAGTGTCTGCAGCTCTAATGGCTTAATGCAGCTCTACTGATTAGCAGTTTAATGTACAACTAATGAATTGTTGCTTTAATACCATTCGCGCATCTAGTTTACGGTGCCATCAGTATGGGCTGGAGCGCTTGGCTCACACAAAGGGGGCCTGACCACAAACGGCAGGGGTCTATTATGTTTAAGCTTAGAGACAGACCAAACAAGGGCCTTGGTGAAAAAAGGAAAAAAAAAAAAAGAAAAAAAAAAAGGGTTCAGTTATGTTTGGCCATGTCTGTCTTTAATGGTACATGGCTTCCAGTTTTGCTGGAATATTCTTAAAGCTGTTTGCTGGATGGCTAAATTTACCAGGATATTTACAGTCACCTTCATCTTTTGCCTGCTGCTGCTGTGGACCGAATATTTTTTATTACTATTTTTTTTTTTTTTTTGTCTGAAGCAAACGTTGGGATTAGTGGAAAGGCACATGGAGGGCGGTCATTAGTCGAGTCGAACAATTTATCTCAAAGACTCAAGCTGTGAAACATAAAAGTGCATAAAACTAGAACGTGTCCTTCTTCGTAGACTTTGGTGATGCTTTCCCAGGACACTTCAAGTCAGCATTTGGTATTGTTTTAGCTGACATGAAAAGCTGAAAGCACGATTAACCTATATGCAGTGCGCACCCTCGACTTCCTTTAAGGTAATGACTTTATTCTCCGAAGACGGCAGATTATTTCTTTCTTTTGCAGCCACACTGTCACAAATATTTATGTCTATACTAGACATTATGTCCCTGAAGCCTTTTTCTTACATTCTGGGCACTTTCAGTTCTCTCATACTGGCCTGAGGTGTGTAATCATCTTGTCTGCCCTGGAACTGTAACCCAGATAAGGGCTCTTTTCCATGCATAGCCATCTTCTGCACAACCCCCCATTCTGACATGGTACCCAGTCTCTCTCTCTCTCTCTCTCGCTCTCTCTCTCTCTCTCTCTCTCACTTGGTGAATGCCCTTTGTCACCCCTAGAGGCTCTGAATGCTCTCCCTCCCTGATTGTTCCTGCATTTTCTGCATTCCTGATCCAGATAAAGGCCTAGGCAGCCTTCTGGGACCAGCCTCATCCCTCTTCACACACACTTGAAAGACATGAGGGCTCTCAGACCTTCAGGCAAACAAGCATAGAGCGAGAAAGGGACCAGGTTTTCTCGCACAAACAAGGGACATTATGGATATCGGCCCATTAAAAACTGGTAAGGAAATACGTGCTTCTATTCCATAAAGCACTGAAACTGATTTCAACTGGCTGGAAAGTATCAAACTCCGCCAGCTAGTCAAGAAGTTCAAGCCAAACATCATCAATCCAGCGCAGGTCCTGCCTCATGGCCCCCGAGGCTAAAAACCCCGTCAGCGTCCATAGATCTTTCTGAGAGCCGGCCTCTGTCATGCTCGTCAGACCATGACTGGCTTTCACTCCAGGGAGAAAAAAAAACACAAGTGCTGAGTTTCAGTGGAGACAAAAAAAAAAAAAAAAAAAAAAAAAAAAACCAGCCTGGTAACAGGCCCTGGGACCAGCTCCTGTGACACACACATGCAATTATAATATATGACCAAATGAGAAAGACTTTGTCAGTGGAGGTGAATTATAGTTCATTAAAACAAAATGGGTCATGCTAATTGCTCTTTTCCAAAGCCACACTCAGCTGTAGCAGTGCATTCAGGAGACACGGAGAGGTATAATTAGTTTAACACGCATGCTCCTTCATTGCCATGCTAAAGGAGGAAGCGTTTGTACCTGTGTGAGGAGGCCAGGTTGGATCTGCAGGGGTTGACCGCCAGGGGCCTGAGTCACTATGGGAACCGCATTCTCCATTCGCACGGAGTAGCCGCTGTGCTTGGAGGGGGACGCCTGCAACCCTGAGGACACACCAAAGGCACCACAGGTTTCATCATCTGTATTTCCATTTCTATTTCTAACACATGACCGACATTTTGAATTCATATAATCCAGATACTGTTTAAACGTTTAAAGATTTGAAGGTCCACTACTGTTCACTCAGTGGCCACTTTATTAGAGACAATCGCAAACCTCTTCATTTATCAACAGTTAAGCAATCGACAGAATTCCACCTTAGGTTCCACTCTTGTCGGACAACACCAGGCACAGGTTCACCTACAACTTAACTCTAGACTTTTTCCAGTCCAGTTTCAGTGAGCTTGTACCCACTGTAGCCTTAGAGTCATAGTAATCAAGTTCCTGAAATAGTCAAACCAGTCCATCTGGCACTAACAACCATGCCACGGTCAAAGTCACTGAGATCACTTTTTTTTTTTTTCTGATTTTTAGTGTGAAAAATGACCAGAAGCTCTTGACCTGTATCCTGATTGGATAACTGCATGAACAAGCAGGTGTACAACTTGTTCCTAAAATCGTGGTTTGGTGAGTGTATATTTAATCAATGCATTTTGTCATCTAACTAGCATTCTCTTTGGAAATGGAATGGTGCTCTGTCCTTTTGCAAATCCTAGTACAGACACAGACATGCTCAGAGAGAACTGAAGAAGAACCGGGATTAGTGTTCTCACCTTGGAAGGTGGGTGGGCAAACAATGAGCGCCTGCTGGAAGGGGTCAGGCCGAGTGGCACAGAGCTGAGGGGCGCCAGGCTGCAGGGGCATCGTCCTGGGCGCCACGGCAGCCATGGGCGCTGCAGGAGGCTGGTAGAGTGCAGATTGGTAGTTTAGTATGGAGACATCGGGATTGGCAAGGGAAAGTGTGGCACTGGTGGAAGAGGGAGCCAGGTTGGTGGCCTAAAGGAACCGATGGAGTCAACAAACAAACAAAGACAAACAAAAGCATGAGGAGTGGGTGTGGGAGGGGACACAGTGGAGTGACAATGAGGGAGATGGGGGGGGGGG
>JAOVYU010000042.1:28612755-28625271 GCA_025674565.1 Synodontis membranacea
TCTATCTATCTATCTATCTATCTATCTATCTATCTATCTATCTATCTATCTATCTATCTACAGTATCTACCTGAAAACTGAAGTGCTTTTTTTAAATCTAGAAATATTGTATATTTGAATGAATCTGGGTTTATGACTTACTTTGTGCTTACTTGAAATGATTGAAATAATACAAAGTGCCAAACAGCTTTGTTTCTTAATAATATGAATAATAGAAATAAATGATTTGAATATCATGCAGTATAATCTTGATTTTCAGCCAGACAGTGTGGTAGCTGTTGTGTGAGTCGGCTTGTAACGGCAGGCCTGAACGCTCTTTTGTAATCTCCTAGTTGTTTACTTCTCTTGCTTGCTCTCTGCTGCTAATCTTGTGGTTCCAGGTTACTTGGCATGATGTTGGATTGTGCACTTCTCTCTCACACACAGCTGATCGATTGAGAGAACACACTGCTCCCTCCAATAAGCGCATATATATTTTCAACCCATTACGTCAGTGCGAGTGCCAAATCTCCTGGTACAGGCCAATAACAACACGGTCATTCCTCTGGTAGCTTACCAGCAACAAACAACAAACTGAAAGCTCCAGGTGGCAGTTCTCAGTGGGGTGTTGCGAACTGTACGTGTGAGTCTTTATGAAGGGGACAGAGGGGAAAAATCCCTCTATAAAGCTGTATTAACAGGTATGAACAGGAATATGTATGGATATTTTGCCAAGAATCTGTGTGTGTGTGTGTTTTTTTCATCATATCTGTTTGTGTGGATGTGGTCTCTTGGTTATACTAAAATTTGTCAGGCTAATCCTGTATGAATCAGAGCACCAACATTGATTTCCATTTTTATTAGGCACTTAACAATAGAAAAGACCTAAAACATGTCACAGATGATAAAGAGAGGCACTAAAAGGACCTATGAACAATTAAAGCTGCCGTGATCAATGTGCTCCAGGAGATGCTTGTTTGCACTCTGTGCAGTGCTGCTGTCTGTTAAATGTAACATATAATTTATTTATTTATTGTTTAAAGATTTTGGATCAGTGTCATTTTAGGCAATTACAAAACGTCAATGGGTGTGGGTGTGTGGGTATGGGTGTGTATGTATTCATATCTTGGTGACGACAAAACAACCTACAAGGACAGAATATCTGACCATTTTGATCTTGTGGGGTCATTTGGCTGGTTCCTATGAGGTGCAACTTACAAGTTCAAAAATAACTTTTATTTTAAAAAAGTAAAGAGCCGAAGGATTTGTGTTTAGTTACTGAGGCTGAAGTTAGGGATAGATTTAGGTGTTGCATAGGATAAATCAGTCGCGTTAATAAATAGTGGTGGGTCCTCCCAAAGATAGTAAAACAAGCATATGTGTGTTTACTGCTTGTGTTAGATTTTGCATGTACACACACACACACACACACACACACACAAAAACATGTGAGTATGCATATATTCAATATATTCTGCCAGTAGAGGTGTGTATCAGCAATGGGATCTGCAGGACCCAACAAAATGTTGTGTCTGTGCAGGCAGTTTTTACCATCATGCAGGCAGATATGAAGCTTGTAGGACAAAGATGGCCATGTCGAGTGGCGCTATGAGACACGTTTACTTCATCCCTTGCTCATCTTCATAATCTGCTTCATCCTGTCTATAATCTTTATCAGTTCTTTATATTTCAAGGAAACAATGCCAGCCAAGATAATTAATTTGCATGTTATTAACTAAGTGCAAGAATATTGTGTATGAGTACAAAAATATACACACACACAGAGTGCTGCTAGAGTGGGCATGATTGGTCGAGAGTGTCTGTGGGGTTGGCCAGAGTTACTACAGGAATGTGTGTGAGAGAGAGAAAAAGCTCCTGCACGCAACTCTGTCTGCAAGTGCCTAAGTGCATGGTGGAAAATGTTCTCTTCTGTAGGCAGTAGAGGAACTTAAACATTACAGCAAACACTTCTGACTAATGGTCTTCACACTCTAAAGGGATGAAGCATCTGCATATAATGGAGTTAATCATTCATCCGGTTTGTTTGTTTTTTTTAGTCCCCTTATCAGAATTTTCCATGTGCTGAATCTCTATCAGGAGTGCAGCTATTTCCTCACTGGTTCACTTCAAAAGTGAATTTCCACAAAAGCACCGGGGCTGTTAACGTTTACTCACAGTGAAACCACGGCTTGTATCTTTGTTAATCCTACTGGGAGGTGCGTGCGTGTGTGTGTGTGTGTGTGTGTGTGTGTGTGTGTGTGTGCGCGCGCGCATAAAAGGCTCTCTTACTGTTGCTCTTATTATTCTGCACTGTCACTAGTACAGACTGTCCTGACATCCACAGGACTCATGTTGACTGTCTGTAAAGTACAATTTCTTTCAATTTCTTTCTTTTTCTTTCCCTTTCATTATCTTGCTCTCTCTTTCCTTCTTGTCAGTCAGTCTGTCTTGGTGTTTGTTAAATAAAAAAAAAAAAACCTCCATCATGCTGGCTTTTGTCTTGCCTCTTACTTTAGGGTTTTTCTTCTTTTTTTCTCTCTCTCTCTCTTCTGAGCTAAGCGGAGCAGCTTCCACTGGGGTCTAATGCCGCTCGGCTCTGTGCTGCTCTTTACCTACCAATTACACCTCACCCCAAAAGACCTCTTTTTCTCTGTCTCACACACATACACACACACACACACTGTCCCTCTATCTCTCAAACTCATATACTCAACTCTCCTTCTCCACACTCACTTGTATGCTCATTATCTCTCTCTCTCTCTCTCTCTCTCTCTCTCTCTACCCAGCACTTGTCCACAGGCCTAATAAGAACACTGGCTGACCCTACTGTTTTCTGCTCTCAGGAAAAACACCACCATGACTCAGAGTCTGTCAGTCAGTCAGAAGTGTCGCTCCCATTCTCTCGTTCTCTCTCTCTCTCACACAGCAGCTCCAGCTCTAAAACTCACACAACCGCTGCTCATTCAATGAGGTCACCCTGAAAGTAAAGTCTCCTGACATGTTGTTCACATCAAACTGGCAAAGCAAAGCTCAGGCAAGCTAATGAGTATATACAGGACATTTGGGCCTCATGTGTGTTTGGACTGGAGACGTCCCAAGAGTGTAACATAGCTGTGTTCGGTTGCTACTGCAAACTTTTCACCCCACTTTACTTCACTCGTGAAAGCTCGATTCTTCACAATTCAGGACATTAAACTTTTTTTTTTTTTTTGTATATTTTTGCATAGTATATACAGTCAGGACAAAAGGTTACATCCCTCAGGGTTTGTGAATATAGTTCCATATTGATTTCCTCTGTTTTTACGAATTACATACAACACCTTGCCACGTGCAACACTCTGGCCTAATGGTGTAAATTAAATTTCTTTTTTTACCACGGCACTGTTAAATGCTTGAGTGGCCAGAAACTGTTGATTAATTTTGTACAACAGCAGCCTGGCCGTAAGAACGATATTAGTGTGCTTGTTGGAATCTATTATTGTTTCTATAGTAACAATGTGCAGAGGGAGCTTCCACATGGTGGGTGCTCGACATTACCTGATTAAAATGTTTGTAATTGTTGATATCCTGAAATGTTCTTTAAATTTAATTTCATTTAAATTGAATTAAATTTGATTCAATTTGTGGAACAACCTAAAGATGTACCTTCATGTATAATGAACCTGTAGAGCTTCAGAATGGAGAACTTTGCATTTTCTTGGTAAGACAGCAAACAAAAAAGGCAGAAAGGCTTCTGTAACATGAGTGGCAACGGGAACTGGTGTGGTAATATTAAATATCCACTGTGTAGGATTTTGTGGGCATCTGTTAGCAATAATGGAGTATACAGTATATTCCATAATATATTCATTAGTGTATAATTACCAGTAACTACGAATCATTGTGTTTTCATAAGCGCAGAGTGAGCCCTTTATATCCACATAGGGTGCATGTCCAGATCTACGTAGCCATCATATTGTGCTCCTGCAGTAGTCCAGAACAGACAAACCTATAGAGAGTGCCTTCCACGTCCAAGTGGCACCGTGAATCCAGAAAGAAGCACCATGTGCTATGTGCACATGACAGCCACAGTAGTTTCTAATACATGCTTGAAAAGGGAGGGTTAATGGAATGACATTCAGGTGGTTGAAGGTTACATAGTGGACCTTTAATTCTGCTTTGTGTAGGACCTCGGTACACTGCCTCATTGTTGATTATTTTCCCATCACAACACAGCCCCAAGTGTTTTATTCCTTACCCGCCTTCTTCACTTAGCTCTAAGAGTATGCAAACTTTTATAAAAAACTGTTTAGTTTTGTTGCACCATTGTATAATTTTCATTGCAGCAAAAAGCCATTTCCACTCCACTTCTGAAGAAATGTACCATAATTCGAACTGACAGAATAGTGCGGAGCAAGCAGCAATGTTTTACTTTCACCATTACACACAGCTGTGCATTCGTAGCCCACCTGCTGCTCCAGACTATGCCATAGTTCAGGCAATTATGTGGCACAGTGTGCCATCTTTAAATGCCTACTAACTCCAATGTTCCCTAAGGAGAAATTTAATAGAATCAGAGTCGTGTTTTTCAAAATTCCAAACCCCAAACCCTTTGCATCTGCCAGCGATGTCCTGAAATCTCTACCGCATCTCATCTGACTGCTTGTCACAGCCCAGTCATATACACCTCTTTCAGAATTCCTGCGCTGGCCCAAAAGTAATTACGAGCTGGATGAATCGGGACTGTCTGTCAGTGGGATATTTGGCAGTGTATGGCAGCTGATGGTGAATATATCTGTGAAAAATGGGTCTGAGTCCAAACATAGGCAGCCGCGAACCGGTGATTCATCCTGATTCGTTAGCGGGGTAGTCTGTTGTGATGCCTAGTGCCGCAGAGTAATTAACAAGGTGTCATAAAATGAGCTACTGTTTCAGTTTTTCTACAGCACAGATAAAACCTCCTCAGCCAAATCTGGCAATTAAAATGGTAATGAACTCTTGTGGAGGTGAAGATTTGGAGAGAGAGATTGTTGGGAGTTTTTTTGGTTACGGTAAAAATTTGGCGCTTGTCTGAACTACAAGGCTTCGATGTATTTTGAAGAATCTGTAGTCATTAAATTATTACGTATATCAAGAGCACTGTACTGTAAGTACAGTACTGATGCGCTGTATTTGGAATGAACTCGGCTGATTTGTTTAATGAAGACTCATTTGGAGCTTGATCTGTCGAATCCTATAACTATAAAAATGTTGAATTCAAGGGCCGGTTATGTTAGCAGAGGCATTCCTCATTCATAAAGCAATATTTCACTTCACATAGAGTAAATACAGGGCTCCTTTGTGCTCGCAGACTCTTTATGTGTCATTATGATGCTAAAGTGTTTTAAAACAGAACCTCTAGGCAATTATGGCCTGTTATATCTGCTCTAACGTTGATTCATCGCACTAATTTTGCTTGTGGTGCACAAATAATGCAAGTTGGTTTTTTTTTATTTGGATTTTTATACTGAGCCTCCCCTTTTTTATTTATTTATTTGTTTGTTTGTTTGTTTGTTTGCATCGGTTTCAGATATTCCTTATTCCTTCAAAGGTTCAGTCATGATCTTGGTCTATTTTGCACATTTCACTCAGTATCTTTCTGTCCATTACAGGTACTCCACCTCCCCGTATTCGGTCTTGCAGCGATGTGGAATCCGACACCCAAAACCAGTTCCGTTCATAGGAAACATGTTGTTCTTTCGAAATGTAAGTCTGCTTACTTCGTCATAACTTTTGCAGAGTTAAGCTAGCATGTGACAGCCGATCACTCCATCTTTTTACTGATTCAGACTGTAAAAATGTGTTTTGTCTTAATGAGGCTTAAGACATAATGAAAATGGTGTCCATTAAGAGTTCGAGTGTGTATTGTTGGCTCCCTGCTGTTTTTGTTTTGATTTTTTTCCCTCTTTTCTTCTGCTCTAAAACTCAGTGGGTGGCCAAAAAAAAAAAAAAAAAAAAAAAAGCATAGAAATTCCACATTTCTCGGACAGCTCAATTATACTACCCACTTATTAATAATGAAAATAACGTGAACTGAATGCTTTTATGGATTTGTCTATGATGTAGTGCGCACTTCACATTTTGGACACCACTTCCTAAACATCTGTGTTGAAGTTGCTTCCTTGCTGAGGGTTTTAGTTGGAACCAGCCTCAGTCGGGCTGAATTTTGATCCAAGTGAGTGAAATGAGAAAATAGTTCACTCTGTTCAAACACCGAGAAGCACCAGTGGTGTCAAAAGACACAACATTGCCAACAGTAGTGTATTTCTAAATCCTGCATGCAATGTGGAATTTTTGCAACTACACTAAACCAGCAAAGCAGTACAAAACCAGTCATCGCTATCGTAATAACTGCTCAAGAAATCTGTTTGAAAATTAGCTGTTGGAAATGAACTAAAATCGCATTCTGTATTGAATCGGTCTCTCCGCCGAAATTCCTGCAAATTCTACAATCATTCCATTGCCTATTTGCAGTGTCAAATAATTGCCTGATCAAGAATTCTCCAATCTCCAGTATCTGCACTTCATTACTCAGCAATAATGATTTAGATTGCCATGCGATTCCTAAATTGATTACTATGTAAATTGGTTAATTTGGGTTGAATATATAAAATAAGTTAAATGAGTGTCTGTATTTAATATTAGTTGAAGAGAATTTTAGACTTATGCTCTTCCATACACTGTTTCTTCAGGACTGTGTGCATAAAAAATTAATCAGGTTCTAAGCGTGTTGACATGGACCCTAGTGGATGATCATCTCATCTCATGTCATGCATACATTTTCACATTGCTATTTGATATTAAAAGATGATTTACTGAATAATATAAGAAGGAAGATGGGAAGGTTTCAGTACTTTACGCTCTTATGAAGCAAGACATTTGCATGCAGAAGTGAGCTAGATTCATTGCTGTAATAAAGCATGCACATAGGTATCTAACACAACTTTCTTTTCTGCTCTTGTTGTGCAGAAGTGAAGTTTTCAGCTTTCGGATAATTGCATAATGACATTCAAACCTTACGTACAACCCAGGCCTAGACTTCAGATAGTTTGGACGGTGATGTGCAGGCGAATGGGAGCTATGGATGAATCTGTGCTTTCCTGCTGTGGCCCTGATTACATTCACACATCAATATTTTCCTGTCAGGTAGCCATGTTGGACTGGATGACCTGTCGTTTGTAGTGCTCTGTATCTTTCTATCCTTCTGTTTTTGAGAAGCTTTTTGTTTCTTCTCTCTTCCTGACATCTCCCTGTTAGTTCTGAAAGTGCTATTCGGAATAATGTGTGTCGAGCGTGTTCGCGAACAAAAGAGGATTAAATACAATAAATAAGCCTGAATGTTTCAGTCTGGACAAATCCAGTGAATCATCCATATTCACTGAAGCCATAAAATCTTATTCAGCATGAACGCTGGGACAGCAGTTGGCTTCGAGGCAGGTCATCAGATTCAGCTTTTCGGATGGATCTATTTGTCTGTCTGTACCTTTATCTTTGTCTGTCCCTACTTTCCCTTTTTAATTTCAGTTCTTATTACTCACTCTTTTGTCTTCCCAAACATATTTTTCAAGGTGAATCAAGAAATGAATATGCAAGGACTTTGTCTTGCATAATTACTGCTTGTGTGTGTGTGTGTGTGTGTGTGTGTGTGTGTGTGTGTGTGCGCGTGCATGTAGTACGTATACCCACATACCAACAAACTTTAACCCAGTGTCATTATAGCAGAATTCTTTGACCTAGTTCCACAGACCATTTTTTAAGCCAAGTCTAGTGTGTGTGTGTGTGTGTGTGTGTGTGTGTGTGTGTGTGTGTGTCTTTAGTATCAGCAGTGAGCCAGAGCAAAAACTGACCCTGAGTATCAAATGATGATACTTTAGGGAGCAAAAAAAACAAGGGAAGCACAGAGCAATAGCAGATAAATAACATTCATCGTTTTTCTTTAATTCAGGTCCATTTTATTTATGTGTGCTCTTAATTGTAGATTTGATCACAGAGCAGCTTTACAGAGCTATGGGTGTACACTGAGATCCTAAATGTGCAACCCAGAGGTGACAATGACAGGAAAAAAAAATACCCTGAGACGACACGAGGAAGAAATCTTGAAAGGAAACAGACCCAAAAGGAACCCATTATCTTCAGGGTGACTTTATCAGGGGTGTTAAAGCTCACATGTACAAAATCTTACAATTACCTTTTACATGCATCTCAACAAGAAGTTTAACATAAAGTACTGGTCATTGTAATTGCACTGAAAGTGACACCATGTAGTGTTATATTTTAACCTTACCTGCCCATAGTAAAAAAAGAATAATCATCAACCTTTTCCCACTTTGACACACTGAGGTAAAAGTCATTCGCGGGATGAAAACACAAGTCGCATTGGTGCTGATTAATTCAGTCATATCTGTTTTGTTGGCTAAACATCTTTTTTTTATAAGGTGTTAAGCGTTTCGGTGTTATCTGTACAGGGTGTTTGTGCGCTTCTCAGTTTTGATGATGATGTTACTGCACAGGAGCATCGCAGACAGTTTGACAGCCGCTCTTTGATTACAACCTGAAATGATTAGGCTTATGATCATTTTTGCTATGGCAGGAGTTTTCTTTCAACTTGGGAGCAGAATGCTAAGACAAGATTAGAAAGTAGCCTTAATTAAAAAAAAAATAAAAAATCTGGGCAGGTCGCCAATCATCCCAGGGCTAACACGAATGTATTTTCCAAAAGTAAAGCAGATATAGAGCCAATCAAAATTTTGGACACGTCTACTCAATCAACGTTTTTTCTTTGTTTTTGCTACTTAAAAGACACGTCGCGGGAGTGTCGTTTCTCTCGACTTAGTTGAATGGTTCTTGATATAATATGAATTGCTGCAGTTGTGGAATAGGGCTATTTACAGTTTACCATCGCTGCCATGACATCACACAGCTGATTATCTCAAACACATTAAGAAGGCAAGAAATTCCAACGATTATCTTTTGACAAGACACACCTGTTAATTGAAAAGCATTCCAGGTGACTACCCCGTGAAGCTCGTTAAGATAATGCCAATAGTGTGCAAAGCTGTCATCAAGGTGAACGCTGCCTACTTTGAAGAATCTAAAATATGAAACGTTTTTTAACACTTAATTTAACACTTAAATAAACACACTTGTTATTTCATGGTGTTGATGTCGTCAGTGTTGTTCCACAATGTAGAAAATAGTCAAAATAAAGAAAAACGGTACAAACAAGTAGTTGTGTCCAAACTTTTGTCTGGTACTGTATATCAAAGTATATTGTTTGCAGAAAACAATTGTGTTCATTTTTTGTAAGTTTTCAAGAATTCAGCCACTGCAGCCTCCAATGGGATTTTCCAGGCCACCTCACACTTATTTTATTTACTTGAGCTCAGGCAATTTTACTTTTCGGCACTATGTAGAACGCATTCATAAATATATTGCAAATTGGTTTTTATCTAGCTTTGTCTACTTAGTTTTAAAAAATAAATAAATAAGGTCTTATTTCCATTTGTTTAAAGTGTGTAGTGTTGTTATAGCATAAGCATTTGTTGCACAAAGACCGCAGTCACTGAGGCATTTGTCCTTCTTTAAACTAATTATTTGCTGTGCCCGAGCACAACACATTGAACCATCGCTGGCATGAATGACACTCAATCCAATAAGATGTTGGACCACCTCCTGGGGTTTTTAGTAGCACACATAGAACAGCAGTGAGCTGTCCTGAATACCAAAGATGTTGGAATTTGTTCTGCCATCGTTTTTTTTTCTTTCTTGTGGATAGTCCATTTGTGTCACAGAAGGGCTTGAATTCAGTTGAGAGGGTATCCAAGGGAAAATCTCAACCATGCCTTTTTGCTATTTGCATGCCAAATTCTTCTGGTTATTCTGGTTACGTTTGTTGGTGTAATGAGTACTGTGCGACTGCAGGCTACGCGGTAATGACAAACCTGTAGATTATTTTTCACAACACATAGCCAGTTGGAGTTTTGATATCTGGAGGTTATATCGTAAGTATTCTGGGTGAATTGACCTTAAAGATGAAAAGAGTGTTTGATTAAAGGTAATATAACTAGAAAAAAGAAGCATTAATGCAAATATTATATTAGGAAATTATTATTCATGGTATTTTGGAGTCAGTGCTGTTAGAAACTATGGATTTTCAGCTTCAGTCCTGGATGGAGACCATGTGATTTAGGTAAAACGTAACATTCTTTTGAAATGACTGTATGTCAGTGAGAGACAGTGAAAACAGATCTGTATGAAGCAGACAGAGATAGGGTGAGAAGAAAACAAGGAAATGAGAGTTATTGATATCTCTTTCATTTTTCATTGTAGTATGATTCCTTTCTCCCTTTTTCTTTTTCAAACTTCCTCACACACACACACACACACGCACGCACGCGCACACTCTCACACACACAAACTTTTGCTTCTATCATTATGAGGACACTCATTGATACAATGCATTTACAAACCCCTTACACTAACCTTAACCATCACAACTAAATGCCTAACCCTAACCCTAATCCTAACCTAAAACTAATTCTAACCTGAACCCTTAAACCAAGTCTTAACCATTAAACAGCCCTTCGAAGACAAACCAAAATGTCCTCATTTCCCAAACATATCCTCACTCTATTGGTTAAATATGTTTTTCGACCCTCAATATGTAGCAATTACAAACACACACACACAGACACACACACACACGCACACAAAAACCCTGACAGTAGCACATTAGCACGATGCCCTCCATTATGAAATATAACACTCATGAAGGTGAGTCCATTTAATGCGCCAAACATCATCAGTTCACTCTCTATCACAGAGAGAGAGAGAGAGAGAGAGAGAGAGAGAGAGAATGTACATAATACATATCTACATTACCCTCACTCCAGTGCACCTTCTTTTGTCTTCCAGGTTTAATTGAGGTCTGTGCACAGGAGCTGTCACAGTGTTCACACACTGTGCCACTTAGACACGTGAGAAGCCATAAGCGAGCCTGCCAAAAATATGAGAAAAGTTTTTTTTTTTTTCTCTTCAAAGATCAGGGACAAACAGTTGTGCCAGCAAAACAAGTGAACGTGGCTAATCTTTTTGGATTAAGAAAATTCCGATAGGACCAACTTTCCAATGTGGCCTGTCTGCTTCAGTCAAGCCGGCTTTATTGATCTTACCCATCTGTGATGAATCCTCAATTAGGCCTTTGGCAGACTGCAGTGAGCGAGCCATTCATTTGAGTTTAGCCATGCTGCACAGTCTCCTGTTTTGTGTCTAGCTCACATACACAAGCACACATGCACGTATATGCCTACAAACATATGCACTCTCCTACATACAGGCACATGCTTCACACATGCGCATCAGGAACACAGGGACATATACACCACACGCACAGATGCACAGATCCTTGTCTCTTCCGAATGATGGAACAGTAATAAAAGCCTAGGAGAGACTAGATCAGGACAAAAGGGCACACCCCACTGCTTAATGCTCACTGAGGAATGGACTGACACACACATCACTGCCTAATGCCCACCAGGGAATGGCACTGGCTAGCATCTCTGGGTAAAAATGGGGAGGGCAGAGGGCATGGTGCCAGCACTGTTCGGCTCCTTCATTAGCTCGGAGATGGCAGAGTCACAAGCCGCCATGCATACAAAATCAGCACTGTGTGTGAACCTGTGTGCATGGAAGATTTATTTTAATTGAGTTGCTTTTTTTGTTTTTTTTATTGATTTCATTCCTTGTCTCAAATTTAACCGCAAATGAACAAACTCTTAGAATTGCCGTGCAACTGAATATTTACAATACTACTGAGGGACCTCTTTATTATTTCAGAGGAAGGAAATGCCAAAACGTGTCAATGCTGCACTCTCAGTCTATCCCTCACCACAAATCAGCTGCAGCTGAGCTACAAGTCCCTCTCTGTCTGTACTGTCCCCTAGTGGCTGAATGAAGCTCTTCTTTTTCGGGCTCTGATCAGCTTTATTCACGATC
The DNA here is from genome assembly GCA_025674565.1 of Synodontis membranacea. NCBI lineage: Eukaryota > Metazoa > Chordata > Actinopteri > Siluriformes > Mochokidae > Synodontis > Synodontis membranacea. The sequence continues at coordinate 28,624,747 of JAOVYU010000042.1, forward strand.
CTCTGCTTCAGACGGCTCAGCTAACGCACGTCACATCCCTTTAGAACACACAACCCTTAATGTGGCTTCAAAGATGTTTAAATAGCTTAGTCAGTTTGCAGTGTCCGGTGTTGTTAGCTGTATAGTTTCACTTTTGAGGCTGAGAGTGTCTATAAATAGGGGTGAAGCATGTTTTGAGGGGTCGTATAACAGATCGTCATTTCCATTTTGAGAAATAAGCATAACCTGCTTTGTGTGAGGACTGGGAAATATGAAGATCATGAAATTGTGCTAAACCATGTGACAGTACAGATCAGTACAGTTCATACATTACAGTTCTGAGATATAGTGCATGATGAGATATTTGTTTATTTATTTATTTATTTATTTATTTTCAGTAATCCAAACTGACAGGAAATAGCTAATTTCATGTTAAAATTTTGGACTTTTTACAGATTTTTATTTTATTTTATAAGATATATAAAATGCTAAACTTTTTTTTAAAGCAACACGACTGTATTGCTGGAAAAAATTGCTTAGTAAATA
>JAOVYU010000042.1:28640709-28651749 GCA_025674565.1 Synodontis membranacea
ATGTTAATGACTTAATTAGCTGTGGTTTGATCCATTAATCCATTATTATCATGGGGTTTGGGGTTTTTTTTTGCCCTTGGTGATGACCTGCAAAATTAAATGGATATTAATTGATTCATCACTTTGCAGTAGCCTTGCCCACACTCTTCTTGGATTTGTTCAAGCATTGCCCTTCTCAGATCACTCACAATTAAATCTCTTTAAGAAAGTACTTAAATATGCTTGACATTTTAATATAGGTAACAGAAGATTTGAGATGTAAAACTGTATGTTTGTGTGTTTTGGCACAGATGGTCCCTCTTATCCATGTGGCTACAGAAACATTACTAAACAACCTGAAGACTTATGCAGAGTCTGGAAAGAGCTTTGACATCCACAGGTACGACTGTGTGTCTGTGGGCATATTTTCCTAAAATTTTTATAACATTTTTTATAAAATTTATTCTTAATGGTGAACAAATGTACCCAGAAAGAGAGGAATTTCTGACATTTGTGACATCGTAGTGACATTTTGCTGGTCCCCATAAAAGAGTTTTTTTTAAACAAAAACTGATTCTTTCAAAAAAAAAAAAAAAAAAAAAAGGGCCAGAGGGTTTTCTTGGAGTGTATACTGCTTAAAAGAATGTGTTGGTAACTCATGAATATTCTCTTGCAGGTGTTTTGGTTGCTTCACTATGGACGTGATAGCAAGTGTGGCATTTGGCATGCATGTGGACTCTCAGAACAACCCCAACGATCCATTTGTGTACCACGCCTCCAAGTTCTTTGCCTTCTCTTTTTTCAAACCCATCATGTTCATCTTCAGTATGTTAGACTGTCACATTTAGCCATTCATCTAATCCAAAACATCCTTCAGTGCCCATTATTTCTCCTTTAATTATTCAACAGCTGAGGTCACATCACATAGGGAGCTCCATAAATGACTATTTGATATGAACTTTAATGAAGGCAGTATAAAGATATAGCACATTTATTGCAGGCTGAAGAAGGAGGTCTAATTTAAAATGCATTTGTCCTTGTGTTTATGACTTAAGAATATTGGTAAATGGCCTTGTGGTTGTCCTTTGTTCTCTTAGTGGCTTTCCCGTTCCTGATTGGGCCGTTCGGTGGCTTGACACAAGATAAAGATCGCAGAGACATGAGCAAGTTCTTCACTACTTGCATTCAGAAACTTATAAAGCAGAGGGATGAGTTGCCACCCAGTCAGGTACAGTACATCCTTGGAGGGATTTAAAAAAAAATATATATTAATAATACATCAGTCTACAGTGGTCTACTCCAAGACCAGGACTAGCCAAAATGGAGTCAAGACTGAATTTTAAAAGGGATTATTGGCAAGTCAAGTTGAAGTCCAAATGAAAGCAAGACCAATTTAAGGTCAAGACGAAAAAACAATTAATTTCAAGGCCAAGCCTTTGCGTCAACTAGTTGGTTTCATTTGTACATTCAGCCAACGATTAGGCTATGTTTTCTAGAAGAGAGAATTACCTTTTTCTTTTTTTTTTTTTTTTTTTTGTCAAACTTTGTGAAAAGAAAAGACAGAAAACCTCAGCTGCTGGGGTTGCACAAGTCAGTGCAGTCCTATTGCCGGTCCCAAAAAAGATTTATTTATTTATTTATCTATCCCAAGCCTGGATAAGTTGGTGAGGGTTGCATCAGGAAGGGCATCCTGCATACCAAATCAAACATGCAGACAATGATTTGCTGTGGCGACCCCTAACCTGGAGCAGCCGAAAGGGTGGATGGATTGCATTACATTTGGCAGGGTTATAACTGATATGTGAAGAGGACTTGTGAAAGTGATTCATTGTCATTGTCGACACACCACAGCACACAGTGCACAACAACGAAATGTGTTCTCTGCAACACGTTCTCTCTGTGACATGACACACAGTAGGGGGCAGCTATTTTCAGTGCCCCGGGGGGCAGTGCTTGGGGGCGACACCTTTCTCAGGGTACCTCAGTGGTACCTTGCTGGTCGTGGGATTCGAACCCGCAACCTTTCGATTGTAAGGGCGCTTATAAGCCAAGTTATTAGAAAACATTTATATCTTCTTCAGATCAGGAGATGTAAAATTATTTCGCACAGTTTTTTTCACATTTAACACACAATTTGATCTTGAAACCTAAAAGAATATGTATTTTTGTATTTATTTTGTCCTGACTTTTACAGGGTACTGTTTTCCCTAATAGTGTCCTGTCTTAACCTTTGTCCTATGGCTTTGATAGAGGAGGAGGGACTTCTTGCAGCTGATGCTGGATGTGAGGAGCAGTAAGGATTGTGTATCCCTGGATCAGTTTGATGTGGTTAATCAAGCAGATGAGCAAGTTGTGGCTGATGGAAAGTCAGAAAGCTGCCATGAGTCGGCAAAACGGAGCCAGCAGAAAAGGATGATGACAGAGGATGAGATCATAGGCCAGGCCTTCATCTTCCTCCTCGCTGGCTATGAGACAAGCAGTAACACTCTTGCATTCGTCTGCTACCTGCTGGCCATCAACCCGGACTGTCAGAGGAAACTGCAGAGAGAGCTGGACAACTTCTTCCATAGACACGTGAGTGAAAATAAAAAGAAATACACAATAAATATATTTGAGCTGCCACCCAGTCAGGTACAGTGCACCCTTAAAGAAATGAAAAAGATCCCAAAGCATGTTAAATACATTCACCATCCACTTTATTAGGAACACCTGTTCCCCAGTACATTTAATGCAGTTATCCAATCAGTCAGTCATGCAATCTGCTGGGATTTTCTCTAGAATTTACACAGAAAGGTATGAAAGACAAAAAACACTGAGTGGGCGACAGTTCTGTGGGTGAACATGCCTTGTTGATAAGGGAGGTCAAATAAAAATGGCCAGATTGGTTTGAGCTGCCAGGTATAATACAGTAACCCAAATGATTACTCATAATGATTGGTGAGCAGAAAAGCATCTCATCATGCACAAAACACTGAATCTTGTTTCCATCAAATCCACCTCTTTCAGCCAAGATCAGGAATCTGAGGCTATCATGGGCACAGACTCACCCAAACTGGAAAGTTGACGATTAGAGGGGAAAAAAAACCCCCGGTATTTTTCCAGTCTTCAGCTGTCCAGTTTCGATAAGCCTGTGCCAATGATAGCCTCAGGTTCTTGTGAAATGAGCATGTGTACAGGTGTTCCTATTAAAGCGGACAGCAAATGTATGTTTATATTCAAATATTTGTGATGTGCTCAGCCATTCTGGTGCTAGTTTGTTGGTTTTTGTTATTCCTGTGAGATGTTAGTGGGTATGTGCCACAAGTGGCTCAGTGGATTTTCCAACAGGATCAAGAGTTTTTTTCTGTCATATCTTTAAATGGTTTACTTCCTAAAATCTGATTCTAAAATGTTAAATGTTTTTTGTCTGTGTAGTATTGCGCAAGAAAATTCTAAATGAGGGCTGCATTGTACTGTAAATCACCTCTTCATTTTTTAAATGTGTTGGACTTGCCTGTAATGTCACTATGTATTACGCCTTCTATTGTTTCCAGGGCAAATACTGTATGCCAGACGAACAAATAAAAATTTCAGAGCAACCACTGCATTGAAAAGCAAGCTGTGTTTGGTTATGTAGCCTCAACAATGTGGGTACTGTCTGTCTGAATGCTGAGCATTCTCCTGCATACTGCCTTTTTCCATACAAGCACTCAGTGCATTGGAACGCACAGAGCCACTCATAAATATAACACAGGTTTGCAATAATGGTGGCACTGCAGCTTCTTGTATGTGTGTGTGTGTGTGTGTGTGTGTGCATGCGTGTGCATGTGTGTGTAAGGAAGAGAGTGCAAAAAATAGAGAATGGTAAGGGACGATTCCTAGCTGAAACCTGCAATCTGTGTGCGAAGAGAGAGAAAGGATGATGGTGGGAAAAAGAGTGGAGGGGGCTGAGCAAGTCTATTTAATGTGTGCTGTTAAAGGAAATAAAGGTCTCCGGCTGACCCACATTGCTTTTTCTGTCATCTTCATTTCACCATGAAGTCACTTTACCCTGCAAAATAGCATTCCGGTGTCAGTGCTTCAGATAAGCAAAACTGCATAACGCAATTTTTCTTGAAATCTGTGATTAAGAAAGACTGGGAGGTGCGACAGCATGACTCTGTGCTCAGATAAACAGCTCATGGAGAAAAATCAGAGAGCAGTGAGAGCACGAAGTGTTTTAGCAGTTCTGACTACGCTAGAGCACTGGCAGTTCTGTTCAGCTCCTTGTCCTCTTTTCTCATAATGCCACTGTAATAGCTGACACATAAACCCGGCCTTGTTAAGCACGCGCCTGCGTCTGCTGAATCTTAATACCTGCAGCCAAGGCCAGGAGCTACTTGGATCAAACGCAGAACTAGTCCATCTCAATGAGTTCCTTTCTCCACTTTCATCTTATACACTTACTCCCATTGACTCGCACATGCTCCATTTAGCCCTGCGCAGGAAGTCTGGGCCTTTTTAGCTTATTTTTTTCTTTTTTTGGGCAACAGGGAGTTTTTGAAATGTAAAACATGGGTGCAGATCTCTGGGCATGATGTGTTCCCAATGGCAGCTTTTTCTTCAGTCATGTTTTTTTTATTACAAAATGAGTGCTATTCAATTTTTATGCCTAGTTGCTCTAAAAAAAAATCGGATTTTTATTAGGTAAGTCAATCAGATGGTGTTGGATTCAGCATTTAATATTTAATTTTTGCTTCTTGATCCCTATGCTACTACATTTTCAGTTGAATGACTTTTATTATATTATAGGGTACTTCCGTACACATTATGTTTTATTGTTTGTACAGTTTATGAATAGTTTTAAAGAAAGTGCTCTTGCAGATCTCACAGCTTTGAGCTGTGCAGTTGTAAATGGTATCAGCAGGACTGGGTTTCTGTTGGTGTGTTCAGGAGAAGTGACTGCACACCCAGCAATAGCCACGCTCTTTAAGTTTTACACGGAGCAGCTGGGCATCGGTCCACAGCAAGCCATCTGACCGTAGTGGATATGAAGGTCAGTGCGTCCCCCCCGGCTGAGGCTGCACTGCCTGGCACGACTTTTGAATTTAGCTCACTGAGGAGCAAAGGGCCTTTCAGTTTATTTTGTAAATGCATCTCGCTGTGCTCAAACTGAATGCTCCTCGGCACTGAAAGCTTTTCAAATGTCACTCTCCTGCTCAAGCTGCACAGAACGCTGAGTTTGTACCATAACACTGATGTACACAGATGAAGTAAAACACTTTAAAATGTCAACCTTTTTTTTATTTACCTAATTGGTACTATTTGAATGACTAATTATGGTGTACTCTTACTGATCTATTAATATTGCATTCATGTTAAATTTGGGTGTGGAGTTGATGCCAATATGGCATCATTTGCTCTTAGACTTAACTGTTAAACATTTGTTTAAACATTTGTTTAACAGTCAGTGCCATTAGCTTTCTTGGCTCTAGGTGAATCATTGGGTATCATACATGGCCTTGTTTATCTTCTTCTAGATGGCAGTTACGAGATTACACATATCTCAAAATAGACTAAATGTTGTTTGGTTATGTTTGATGGATTTCATGGTTACAGAGCTGCTGAGTCGACATGGTGGTTATGCCCACGAATTAAAATATTGAGACCACAGGTTAAACTTCTTTTGGCCATGAGTTAAGTTTCTTATGGTCAGGAAGTAATTTACTAGTACTGTACATCTCATCTGAAAAAAAAATGTTATATCAGGAAAAAGTGCAATATTTCCCATCAGTTATTTAAGAAAGTGCAAATGTTATATATTCTAGGCTCATTACTTGTAAACTAAAATGTGTCAAGGATTTTTCTGTTTTTATAATTATGGCCTACAGCTCAAAAATGTTCAATAATGCCATCTCAAATTATTATAATAATGAAAAGGCTGGCTGTTCACAGAGTACTGTATCACAGCATACTAATGGAAAGTTTACTGGATGGGAAAAGTGTTGAAGGAAAAGGTCCACAAGCAACAGGGATGAAGAAAATGTCAATTCAAGAACTTGGGAGAGCTTCACAAGAGTGCTCTGAAGCTGGTGAAAGGGGCTACAGCTGATTCCTAATATCAACCCACTCCTGAACCAGAGACAACGTTAGAAGGATCTACCAGGAGATTTTAGAGCACTTCATGCTTCCATTTGTATCAAAGCACCCCGGGCTTCAGTAACACCTCAACAGTGCCACAAGCTGATTGCCTCCAGTCCATGCCACACTGATGCAGTAAGTCATGGTAATGGAACCCCAAACAAGTATTGACTGTATAAATGAGCGTACTTTTCAGATGTAGGAGATTTCTGTATTGTAAATACTGTTTTGATTGATCTTAGGAAATATTCTAATAATTTGAGATACTTGAGTCTGATTTTCATGAGCTATAAGCCATAATCAACAAATTAAGACTTTACGTATGTGAAATGAATGTGAAGTTTATGAAAGTTTCTCTTTTTGATTTAGATTATAAACTAAAAATGGACTTTTTAAAAATATTAAATTTTTTTTTTTTAGATGTCCTAGTATGAAGGCCACAAATTAAGATACATTTCTCATGCTTTATTTCATGGCCATGAAAAATGTAATTCATATCAAATGTTACATTTTAAAATTTTTAAAAGACAAAAATAAATAAATAAATAAATAAATAAATCGAATTAGACCATTGTGGCCAGCAGAACCTAAGCATGGAGATGACTGATAATTTTGCACTTTAGTCTTTACTTCAATATTGGAATTATGCACAAACTAAACTGGACTTAAACTCATGTTGACCTAAGTGAATTCCCTAGGTGAATAGATTTGTTTGCCCACTCCCGATAAATAATTATGTTAAGCGTGATATTCCTACATCGATTTAAGTCATGGGCTGAAGTTAACAATTTGTGGCCATGGCTTTGGTGTCTCTCCACCACAACATAATAATTCCATGAGATACCTCAAAATATGAACTCTTAGCCTCAATATATTAATTTATTGTCATGCCTTATCTAAAAGTAACCACCATGTCTCTGCAGAGGTTTTGCACTTTACATGGTCGATACAATAATATAATATATTTATTTGTTCAGCAGTCGTGGTCATGCTTCCTTGGCCGTAGATACTAGATACTAAATTAGTAGATGGAACATAATGGAACATTTTATACTTTCCGAATGTCACTCTTACTAAGCCTCTATTTTTTTACATAAGCAGTATCACTGACTCAGAGCTGCCTCAGAGCTCCAGCATGCAACAGTTTTACCATCGGGTGGTTTAAGAGGTAAAATGTAAATTCCTTACTGCCTATCTGAGTGTGTGTGGCACCCATTGTGTCTAGGCTCTCATTTTCTCTTCCTGCATTGTGTGGTGGCTCCCCAGGGTGTCCCTCATTAATTTGCTCTTTTTTTATCTGCATAAATAGCAGAGTGAGATGAAGCAGAGCGTCACCTAATGAGTCAGCCAGAGGTGGGAGACGAGGGCAGGAAGGCGAGCCGTGTAGCACAATTACACATTTACAGCCTCAGCCATTACTGCTTTCTGAAACAGAAAGCTTAGGAGAAGAAGACAAATTTCATATCCGAATTCATGACCTGTTTACCATAAAGTGCAGTATTTGGATATTCACAATTTTATAAATGCAGCCTACAACTGATGCACACTACTTCTACAATAAGTGAAGCGATTACTTTTAGCTTTAAATTTACTTTCTGGAGACTTCATACAGAAATGTTATATAAAATCTAAAACTAAAGCCAATGGGTACATGGTGGTGTATTTTGTTTTTATTCAGATTTCAGTTTCCGATTTGGCGCCCAAAAGTTATGTCCGTATTTACACTGGAACAGTTCTGTGTATTCAGAGATAGGCTGTGCACAAATAAAATACAATGATATAGAGCATGAATAAGAAGATGACAAGCACAGAAATAAACGTCTAATTGTAATGAACACATTAATTGCAGCAAATGTGTCTCAAAGTAACAATATGGCATCCACACTAATTGTTGTGAAGGTGCCTTGATACGTTTTTGGAGCAGGTTTGTGTCCCTTTTTTGCTGCCTGATGTATTTTTTGTATAGAGCTGTTTCTGTAGTAAATTAGTGAGTGAGTGAGTAAGGAATGATTTCGGATTCAGCGAAAGATTTTCGAGCGGTTCTTACTAAAGTGTCTGACATTCTCAGAATATAAGTTGGCTGTTGTTTAAAGTATGTTAAATCCAGTCATTTATATAGATATGTCTTATCCACCGCTATTCTGTTTTATTTGTTTTGTGCTTTTACCAATGGACATAAAGTTCAGAAATATATAAATATATCCCTAATGAGCAAGCCAGTGGCGACAGGCAAGGAAAAACTCCCTAAGATGATATGAGGGAGAAACCTTGAGAGGTACCAGCTTCTAAAGGGAACCCATCCTCATCTGGGTGACACTGGATAGCACAATTATAAATAATTTCCCTTCTATAACTTTATGCAATATAGTCAAAAAGTGCAATTGTTTTTTTCCATGAGCTTATGAGTTATTTCTGAATTCATTATAGTTTTATCTTAAAGTCTGTTTTGTTTATCAACTGTTAAATGATGAAGGCTTGAGTGGAAAACTGTTTATAGCAATTGCAGTCCTAAGGCAAAGAACATTCACAGACATCTTTGTGGTTTCTGTTATACCGTCCGCAGTAATCTCTTGGTGATCTTTAGGTTGTTGTAGGCCATCCTCAGCAGTAGTGAGTGGTTTTCTGGTGATAAGAACTTCAACCAGAAGTAGGGTATCAGGATGGATTAGGCAGGTCCAGAGAGGTGGTCAGGATCACTGGTATCTCAGGAGTAGCATGTGTAGCAGAAGTGTCAGAGAGAGATAGAGAGAAACATATACACACAAATTAATAAGTATAGTCATTGTCACGTAATGGTTAAAGACAATATAAAGTGTGTGCATAGCGCACAAATATATACAAAACAAATATGTTTTCAAATATGTTGCAAGAGTCCCAAACACTATTTGACACTATTAACACTATTCGAGGTACCAACAAATAGCCTGCACCTTTTGTTTGAAACAGGTGTGGCAAATCATAAATGGCCAAATGTTTGCTCAGGTACGTTTGTGCAAAGACATCCGTTGCTTTCTAGGTCAATAGTAATGTTTTATAATCAATGCAAAATTTGATTGGTAGCCAGGGCAGTGTAGATAAAATAGAGGTGATGTAGTCAAATCGTCTGGTTCTAATAAGGACTCTCGCTGCTGCATTCTGGACTAGCTGGAGATTGTTTATGCACCTACTGGAGCATTCAGACAGCATGGAATTACAATAATCCAACCTAGAGGCAACAAAAGCATGAACTAGTTTTCCTGCATCATGTAGTGACATTACATTTATTATCTTAGCATTATTTCTGAGATGAAAGAAGGCTCTCCTGGCAATGTTATCTACATGAACTTCAAAGGAAAGACTGGAGTCAATAATCACACTAAGGTCTTTTACTGCTGCACGTGATGAATCAGAAAGGCCATCCAGAGTTACTGTGTAATCAGGAAGCTTAATGGACATGTGGTCCTAGTACAAGTACTTCTGCCTTGTCAAAATTAAATAGAAGGAAGTTGATAAAATGTTCACTGCCACTCTGAACTTTGAGCATACAGAAGAACTGCGTAGTTTGATTTTCTAATTCAGACTGATGATGTAGTAGTGTCATGAACTGGCTTTTGCCTAATACGCAGTGTAGGGGTCATTAAGGAACACTAAGCTGAAAGCTATGAGTTACTCAGGCATGAATAGATTAATATTAATAGAGCCTGCTATTTTAACAAAATGAATGGCCACTGAAATATAACCTTCATCTGTTTTCATATATACTCATTGGACTTCAGAGCTTTTTAACTGTTTTTCACTGAAAGGAAAGGCAGTATTTTACATCTGTGTGATAGATTGACGGGAATATCTAATTTAACAGAAATTAAGAAACAGAATATGATACTTATGGAGCGTGTCACCACAAAATGAGTGAGGCATTGCAAAAGTTTATTCCACGCTATAGGAATTTGAAACAAGAGTGCGTCAAAAATGACAAACATTTATCATTATAAACATATTCCTTAATCTATAATGTATCCATCACCAAAATATAATGTAAAACAACCTATAAATATGACTAAATATGACAACAATCTGGTTGCTATGCATTAATTTCTGTTAAGATAGTGATGATTCCTTGAACATTTTTATCTTATAAACCATCCGATGGTAAAAATGAAGCATGCTGAAGCTATGAGTCAGTGGCACTGCTTATGTAAAAAGAAAAAGAAAAAGAGGCTTAGTAAGAGTGACAGCCTGAAGGTGAATGACTCTCCATTCCTATCCGTCTACTAATTTGCCATCTAGGATCAAAATGCCAAGAAAGCATGACAACGAATACTGAACAAATAAAACTTATACTGTATCTAACATATACAGTACAAACTCTGAAGTGACATGGTGGGGTTTTTTTTATAAGGCATGACAATAAATTAATATAAATAGGCCAAGAGTTATATTTTTAGTCATATTTTGAGCTGTCTCACAGAATTATCGTGCTGTGGTGGTGCTGAGATACCAAAGCTTCAATATCAACTTCTTTACTGCATGTGAAGGAACAGAATCACAGTTTTCGATAAGTAATAAAAGTTATTTTTCACATGAAAACATTACATTAGCATAATTTCATCAGTTGAAACATTTACTTTTTACTTTGACTTGAATAAATTTTTTGTCTGGATGCTTCCACTTTTAACTCAGTATGACAGTATGACAGATTATCTATATACTTGGACAGCATGAGATGGTGCTGGGGTTAGCACTGTTGCCTCCCAGTAAGAAGGTTCTGGGTTCTGACCTGCTGGTCCTAATTATTTATATAGTCCTACATATTTCCCATAGGTGTGAATGTGAATGGTTGTTCATCTCTATGTTAGCCCTGCGACAGATTGGCTGTACCCTGCCCAGGCTGTATCCTGCTTTCTCGCCTGAAGTCACCTGGGATTGGCCCTAGCTTCCCCAAGACCTTTAACAGATAAGCAGTACAGATAATGCGCATATATA
>JAOVYU010000042.1:28733843-28744054 GCA_025674565.1 Synodontis membranacea
AACCCCCCCCCCCCCCCCCCCAAATGTTTTCTGGATTTCCAAAAGGGATCCTGAATTTTCCAGGTCTTTTTTCTAAGGAACTCTTAAATGCCTTTAAAATTCAGAATTTTCGAGACTCTCTAGGCCAATGCGAGCATCCTGCAGGAGCATATTTGCGAGCATATTTAATTAATATTTAATGCGAGCATATTTAATGATGAGCAAGTTTGACCTGGTATTAGTAGAATGGTTTATCTGACAATTTATTTACCAACTGTTTTTTATTGACTTTTCTTTGAGGTGCTTGATCGAAGGTTCTGGGTACGAACCCGCCGGTCGATTGGGGCCTTTCTGTGTGGAGTTTGCGTGCGCTCGCTGTGCCTGTGTGGGTTTCCTCTTGGTGCTCCGGTTTCCTCTCACAGCCCAAAGACACACAGATTAGGTCAACTGGCTTCTCTAAATTGCTCATAGGTGTGAATGCGAGTGTGAATGGTTGTTTGTCTCTGTGTTAGTATGGCTCCCTAGAAATAGGACACTAGTCTCAGTATGAATTCCCTGCATAACGATAAAAAATGAATTGGTATTCACACTTCCATGCACAGATACAGATACAGCCCTACCGCAAGCTCTCCATAATCTACAAAAGTAACTCGGAGACCAAGCTTTTCACATGAGACAAATGCTCTTTGGCTAAGGAAACCGATTAAATAAATCAAGTAATTCAGGTCTTTTAATAACGCCGTCGCCTTTATCAGCGCTTCGCACTTTAATAAAGCTGATTATTGGAGCAGAGAATGAAACGAGGTCTGGAACTCTTTATTAAAGCAGCTTCCATCTTAAACCGGCATAGCTGTATCTATAAAAAGCCGTCAAACAGGATGTTTCATTTTTTTGTTTTTTTTTTTTTTGTTTTACAGCTCTGAGCTAAATAATAGAGTTTGTCTCTTTAAGTGTCTGCTGACTCAGTGAGCACTTCACTGTGGCGCTACGATGGCAGATTACAAGGCACAAGATGTGCTGTACTTCTGTTCCTGCAACACACACACTCGCACACAAAAACACACACGCACATGCACGCACGCATGCACACACACACACACACACACACACACACAGGGGATCTGTGCTCATCCATATCTGCCCCTGCAGATCCTTTCATCCGCTCATAGCAGCTTAAAATAGCCATGTCACGGTAAAAAAAAAAAAAAAAAAACCTGCCTGCTGTGCCTTCTGAGAGATGGGCTTTTGGGATTTCACCATGCCACATTACTTTGTCTTGCACGTGCCTACGTGTGTGACTTGCATATTTGGGAATGAGAGACACACCAGCTGGGAGCCTGAAGCTACACAACAGACTCTAAACTCTGCCACAGTACTCATTGCAACAACCCAGACTGGATATATTTAGAGTACTGGAAAGAGAAAAGAATTTAAATCAGCTAAGAGAGCTAAGCTCTGTGTGTGTCTGAGTTATGAGAGGGAGAGAGAGAGAGAGAGAGAGAGAGAGAGAGAGAGAGAGAGAGAGAGAGGAAACAGGCTGAAAATTAAACACCGCAGTACGGAGAATTTCTTCGCCGGTGTCATAACTCGTATAAATGCACAAGACGCACAATGTTAATATGTTAAAGGGCTCAGAATGGAGCGAGTGATGGAACGCATGAACGATAGTGAGGGAGGAGTGCGGCACGCAGCTGCCCGAGTCACAGTCAGCAGGGGGAAGAGCCGGGGTGGGTGTAACAGCAGGGAATCCCGATCAGTCACACTGCCTGACCGGCATACACAGAGACTCTTCACTCTACTGAAGGCATCCTGCTACACATCCACACACAAGATCTAACCAACAAACCGTCCCTCTCTCACACACACAACAAATATCCGTTTATCCATACCCACTTCATCCGTTGAACACCCCATTATACCCCAGCGCAGTTTCCCTTACACTTACAATAATGCCGAAAATCAATCAGAGGAAGAAGAAGAAGAAGAAGAAGAAAAAAGCTCTCTGATCACGCAAAAGCGTCTAAAACCAGCGGCATGACAATGTGGCATTCACTCCAGCACAAAGCCCAGCTGATGCAGTTATGAGTCATGGCATGGATGGACACACTGCTGCATAGTGAAGCCGCCAGTGTTGGCCTGAGGCTACAGACGTCTATTAAATACGACCACTGTTACTGCTTTACCGGGGGGTTAACGGCTTTATTTACTGAGAACTTTCACTGTGAGAATGCCAGACTGATGGCCTAGGAATGAACACAAGCCTTCTACATTGATACGATGAGAAATATACCACACACACAGTGCGAGACATACCACGGCTGCACGGAAACAATCAAGCTCAACCTAACTCCCGCCATCACAGATATAAAGATCTCTATGGAATTATGTTCGATTCATTCATTCATTCATCGTCTGGTTTTTATCCTGCTCAGGGCTGTGACTGATCCAAAGCCCATCTGTGAAACACTGAGAGACCAGTGCAGTGCAAAACACACACACGCACACACGCACACACGCACACACACACACACAGTTCTGACAGTATACAGTATCAAATGTGAAGGTTTGTATGTATTCTACAAGTGTTTTAGTTTTCTGATTTTTTTTTTTTTTTACATTTATTATCATTTACTTTTTGACTTTTACTCTAGACATAACAGGATATCAGAAACCTTGTGAAACAGCCAATATGAATATCTAATATTAATATCCATTATTTCCTGTATCTAAAAATACAGAAAAAAGACATAGCTAAAACATGACCCAAAACGGCAGCTTTTCATAGAAAAATCATTTACACTGCAAATTCAATAATGTGGAGCTTCTGGGTTTGAACTTGCCATCCGACTGGATCCTTTCTGTGTGGAGTTTGCATGTTCTTCTCCCGTTCCTGTGTGGTTTTCCTCCGGGTGCTCCGGTTTCCTCCCACAGATTAAGTCAACTGGCTACTCTAAATTGTCCATAGGTGTGAGCGTGATTGTGAACGGTTGCCTGTCTCTGTGTTAGCCCTGATAGATTAGCGACCTGCCCAGAGTATACCCTGCCTCTCGCATGAAGTCAGCAGGGATCGGCTCCAGCTTCCCGGTGACAATGATGGAAAAGCAGCATTGCTACCTGATAACGGACTGGCCCTCTGATATCCAATCCAGCATTTTTTGCTGATATTGACCTGTTAGCCGTTATTGGAAAAGTGCCATTTCTAATTTGAGCATTTTTATCCTTAAAATTTGAAAAGAATGAATGTCTTAATTCCATGACTCCATGACTCTTTTGACTTCTGGATGCATGTGTGCACTTACTGATGCAGGAGATGAGGTCATTAAACCTCTCCTTTGGAAAGAGGGGGTTCTCCAGCCCTCGGAAGTAGAGTTTGAGGACTCCCGCCACAGAGTTAATATCATGGTTATCTTCATCTGTGAGAGGGTCGTTGCCTGGGAGACAAAGCAGGTTTCAGCGAATTAAGCCATACTCTACACGTGCTGTTTATATTCAGATATAAAACAGAGATGCCATATCATATAAATACAGGAACCGTGCTTTTCTAATGCCAAGGCCTGATGCAATTCCATATTCATATCAGTCTCAAGCGAAACAGATGACGACGCAGAAACAACCCCAAGCACTATTCACGCATAAATAACTGTCATAAATAAACATTAGAAATGTTACAGTGAATACTGGGAATGTTCCTGTAATCTTCACTCCCAGTATATACTTAGCATGTGAGACAGAGCAGATGAGAGTCGCTGCGCTTACGTAACGGACACTCCTCATTAATATATTACGAGCCCAACACCGTGATAAGATTCTACCACTCACCTCTCTCGAATGAATTCTTAATATCATTGACTTCTACTTGAGAGCCAGATACACGAAAAATGCCTTGATGCTGAAGACCTGTGGTGTAGAGAAACAGAGAGAGAGAGAGGAAGAGAGAGAGAGAGAGAGAGAGAGAGAGAGAGAGATGTCAAATCAAGTGAAAACTCGTACCATATGCACCAAGGTCCTGATGTCCTATCAGAATAGCTAAAAAAATTCATTTGGCTCATAAGCAGAAGCACGAAATGGCAAAATGACAAACGGGTACAAAAAAGCTCACTCTCTCTAATCAGATTTAATCAATGAGGCTCAGACTGGATGAAGTCATTCTTTCATTTATCTTCAGGGTAACTGCTTTTATCCTGGTCAGCACGCAGGGTGCGATGGATCCAGAACCAGAGTTTATCTCGGAACACTGGGAGCGAGGAGGGAATACATCCTGGATCGGATGCACATTTTTGGATTTTTCCGATTTGGTCTAGCCAATCCCCACACACTGACTGACTCTCCTCCATCACATAGGAGCAACTGAGGAGGACGAGGGTTATTACTTGCTTCCTCTTAGACATCTGAAGTCGGCCACTGCTTCTTTTCAAACTACTGCTTTGCAATCTGCTCTCTTCTTCATACATGCCCATGGATGTCACTGTGATTGACAGGGGAGAGAGTGTGCCATCCCTGCACCAAGAGAGCACAGCCAAATTAGCTTCCTTGGCTCCCAATGGCGTCACACGAACCCGAGGTCTCAGGATGACAGGGCGAAGGGTTTTTGTGTTTCAGGAGCAGCATAGGTGGGAACCAGAGAAGCACCAGGAAACCCACAACAGAAAACACAAACAACTCCGCTCTGCCCCACTGGGCTGCTTGAGGCTTAAGTCACCTTAGTGTCCAAATCAGCATTTAATAAACAGGTAGCCAAAATGAAATGGAAAAATTATTTCTGTTATTATTATCGCACTCCCCTGAGCAGACGGGATTTATAAGCCAAATACATAAGGACTTTCTTTTAGGTTTGCGACGTATTCGATCGAGACACACAGAGCCACACCCAAACTGCAGACAGTGCCCGAGCCTTCGCCGGAGCCAGGCTGTGGAGAGAAGGCAATAAAGAAAAGAGACGCCGGGACACAAGCGCTACGGTAAACGTCCTCTCAGGGCTATTCTCATGCCGCAATGACAACACAGTCGCTAGTTTGCACCACGTAATTGTGAGGATAGAGCTAGAAATCTGCTTACCATAAAGATTGATGAATCGAATGCAGCTCTCCACCACTCGTGGAATAACTTGGCCAGAGTCCTTTTAAAAAGAAGAGTAACGCTGATGAAATACTGATATACTGCTGCATAGTCATGCATCATTTATATGTTTTGGGGGTTTTTTAAACATAAACCAAGCAAAACTTTGTGCACCCTTTAATCCATAATGCATGCTGTTTGTTTTAAGTGTTAGTACGTGAGAGAAGTGATTACAGACCCAGCGGGGGGATAATTTTATTTATCCTAAAATAGAATTTTCACCTCTAGTAATGAATACATGTAATGAACAGAATCTAATTCTACACCTCATTGTGCACGGCAATAGCTGGAGCCAAACGATACAACAGGACAACACTAACAAGTCCTACAAAACATCAGTGTGCGCACTCTTCAACGGGAAGGCCATCTCTGCCTGTCGCAGGGTAAATACTCATCTCTCTCTCTTTCTCTCTCTCTCTCTCTTGGCTGAAGTTGCCACTTTTATCTCTAGTCTTGGCACGATACTTCTTTATATGCTTTTAATAAAGAGTAAGTGCAGGGAGTGTATGCGTACGTGGACAGGCCAGCTAGAGACCAGCTCGCCTCAGCTTGGTCTGGAAAATATTCCAGCTCGGTTGCTTCAAGCTGCTCATTTTACACTGATTTACACAAACGTGGAACCAGATCTCCTAGCCTGAAACTCGCAGTGGAACACTGTCAAGAGTATCCAAGAGTAAACTCACTGTGGAATACGCTCAGAAAACATTATTAGGAGTTTAACTGAACATGATGCTTAAGCTGATCTGATACAAATAAGAGACTGTTCTGTTGTCTATAGTTGCGTGCAGAAGAATTTCAGGATTCGTAACTTGACAACTATCAGCAAACTGCTCGAGTAAGGCTGAACATTTCAAGCTTTGAACACAACGCAATCACATGAGTTTTAAGCCATTTTACACATTAATGAGACACTCATATGAACAAGCTAATTTCAAATTTGAAGGAAAACAAACTTTTAAGGCTCTGCAATGGATTGGCGACCGTTCCATGGCGTACCCCGCCTGGTACCCAAAGTCACCTAGTACCTTTTTAGATACCTCATCTATAATATTCTGAGCACAATATACCCAGTTTCCGATAGTTCAACTCAATGTTATAGACATGGAGTTTGCTTTTCTCTACACACGAAAACCCAAAAGTAGTGCACTCGACTGCTCAAGGGTCCTTTAATAATCAATAACAAAAATAATAATAGAATGTGGAACTTCACGGGTTGCACCAATGATTCAACAACATGCTCTTAGGCACGATGATACAAATGGCATAGCTTTTACTCTACATGGTGAATAAATTGTGCTTTTGGACAGTGGGTCTGTAAAGATTGAGGTGTTCTTCTCTCACTGTTAACAAAGTGCTCGAGAAGACATAATCTAAACATGTTCAAGGTTGCAAGGAAGGGGCGGGATGCAGCATAAGCCAGTTATAGCATGACAGAGGCTCTACCTGATGCCGGGTGTGAGAGTTCCGCCGTCCACGGCTACGAGCAAAGAACAGAGTAAGAACATAGGTGAGAGAGAGAGAGAGAGAGAGAGAGAGAGAGAGAGATAAACAGAAAGAAAACCGGTTATTCAGTCCCAGCACTACAAGCCACCAATAACGGCCCATACGTTATTATCAGTCTGCCAAAGGCGCTGCAAAGCCAGCCTTACAGAGAGAGAATACACAGGGGCTGCACGCGCACACACACACACACACACACACACACACACACACACACACACCTTTTCCATCAACGAGGTGTCAACGTTGCAACTTGCAAAATAGGCTCTTGGCCGTTCATTCGGTTTTCAACCCATTTTATTTGAGTACATTACGACTCATTACATTCTGAGTAATCACTATTGTGAGAAACAGAAACGGTGAAGCTGTAATCCAAGTAAGAATAAGCAGTTTCTTCACACACTCAGAACAAGTGTCTTGAGGCAAGAAAACCATAGTATCTTCGACGTCTCTATAACCGTCGCTGTGCTTGAAGCTCTCGAGAGTTCTCAAATCCAGATATAAATTTAGTGAAAACCTCGAGTTAGTATTTTCACACTGTGAATCATTACACTCCTACATCTGATTAAGTAACAAATCAGCTAGAAAATCCATTCTTAAAACGGTTCGCTGCTTCCCCGACTCACTGGCTTACACTTCGGAAATGCATCAGTAAAAAAAGGGGTAACACACACACACACACATACACACACACACATGCACATATGCACACACGCACACAGCCCCACGTTTCTCCTGCATGTGAAGACCGAGTTCACAGGTTAAACAGACAGACTGTAATAATCAGGAAAAGCTGAGGCTAAAGCAGGTTACTTGCTCATTAGATGGTAGCCTGCGCATGTTTTCTCATATCTGTTACATTCTGTACCTTTATAAAGGCCTCCAAATTGCCATTAAATAGCTTTATGTTAAAAACCGAGCGAGGTCTGGGCCTCCAGTGTGGCTTAGGAGGAAGATTTGGAGGCCTATGAAATAAAGAAATGTTTACAAACATACACAAACAAAACATATCAAGAGGTCTTTCCATTTTTCCTTTCTTCCTAACCCTTCGAAGATGAACGTCATAGAGTTCATGTGTTACGTCGCTCGTTTTGTGCTACTCTTCTTCAAAGGGTTAACAGTTAATGTAAGACTAAAGACAGCTACTTTTTTTTTTTCTTTTCCCATTGTCCTTCTCAAAAAGCGCAGCATGAGGCAGCACGTAATCTTGTCTTCTGACCTTTGAAAATGCTGATGCTGATTAGACTCAACTACACGGCTAATATTACATCAAACTCAGTAATCAGCACTGCAAGGCCTGCCAGGGAAAAGCTTTCAGACCTCGGGATGAGCACGCTGTCACGGATAGGACCCTGAACGTAGGAGCAATCTGGTGGACGTGCCCTTGAAGTCTTGTTTAGGGAGTGTAAGTAGTCTCCTACAAGGCTGGGCCAGATGATGTTCAGGAAACCTGGGAAGAATTTCTGGGTCTGCCAGGAAGGTGGGGTACGTTTGATGCGATCTGAACCCGAATCGATGCCTCGAGGTCTTCTCTCCCACACCATGAGGCTGATATATCTCTGAAGCAATTATGATTGTGGCTCTGCTGTAACATCAGTTCTCTCTCAGCGGTTCTCTCGTATGGCACCACGTTCACGCTTACGTCAAGAAGGTATGCGAATTACAGTCAGCCTTGGAGCAAGAACAGGATAAAACTGACCATCACACACACACACACACACACACACAGATTTCCCACCCATTGACCTGCTGTGAGGAGCGAGGGGTGTTGTTCTATTGTGAAAAAAGCTATGTAGCCATGCTGAGGTCACAGAGAACCTACAATCGCACAAAAGGTACTGCAAAGATATTATCATCCTATTAGTAGGGGCACATACAAAACAACCCGTACTACAGTGTGCTTGGACTTCTGCACTCTGGGTATTTAATCAGACTGAGGGGGAAACTGAGGGGGAGACTGAAGATTTTGAAATTATACAGTACATTGAATAACGTTTTTGAGGAACATTGGATCGTATTCTGAGATGCCCTAGAGTAGCATAAAAAGAAAAAGTGCAAGGTGTAGCATGTTAACTCTTCTCATCAGGAGCTGCCTGTTTCTGGGTGCCCGTGCTCAGCATTGAATTTATTCGCTCAAATGAAGGCAGACGCTCAGGGCGTTAAGAGTTTGCATGTCTTTCGTGAAATATTTTATTAGCCTACTAAGTTTAAACGTTATCATTTTATTGTGGCAGTATACGGTGTTTAACTATCGAAAAAAGATCTAGTTATTCTGTCTGTTTTATCTCCGCTCCAACGTAATTGTGGAGAAGTGTGAACTGTTTGCCCAGCAGGGGGCTCACACCCCTCCAGCACGTTGCTCACCGGCAGCTAAACACAGCGTAATGTGTACTGTTCACACGGAAACCCAACAGTGTCTTATAAGTTTATACCGGAATATCTGCATGGCCTGATTGACCATGTTTTTTTCTCTTTTCAATTTTTTTTTTTTTCAATCCAGGCAACATCACTTTTCATCCCACAACATTCTATTTCATATCCATTCCATTTATTATTAAACTGTAAATCTTTCTTGTATAAAGCTTTTAAAGAAGAATGTCTTTTTTGACTATTTATCTATCTACGTACATAACAGTCATGCCCCATGGTTCACCCGTCACCTCCACTGCACAAAACAACATCGTCACAGTGGGAGTGATTTCATCAGGTCACAAAGTGTGCCCTGAAGACTTCCCCTGTTTCTGTGGGGGTGCGGTGTAATAAGGAACGAAGGACGGGACCCCACGAGGACCAGAAAATTGCCTGTCGCACTGTGTCTGTGCTGGATTATAGCAGAGGGGGGTTTATACACACACACACACACACACACCAAACTCAGTTTTTAAGATCCTCCCATCTTCAAAATTATTTTTTTTTGATTGCATCACATGACCTAATATTGTAATAACAAACAAAATACACGTACCAATAAAACCAACAGATATTTAATAACAGTAATTTAATATGCAAACTTAAAAAAATATACAGACACTGTGTCTGGACGTGTCTCACTTGTAACCCTGAAAAACGAAAAAGTTATCTTCGGAAATGCTATTTCCCTGCCAACACATGCCTTTTAATACCCTCTTGAAAAGACTGCACTTGAAATCTGATTCAGTAGAGAGGTAGTTTTACCTTGTGGTCATGTAGTCTGCTCGGTGACCTGGACAGAGAGGACAGAAACAGACGGACGGAAAAGACAGACACACAAAGAAGAAACAGAGAGACAGAGGGGACATGATCAAAATGATTCGGCTGTCAAAGGTCCTGCGGAGGCTTGTCGGACGCAACGTACCGTCTGGCTCGAGACCAGGTGCACGCGTTCATTCAGACCTTACTGAGTTACTTTCGGATTCAAAAGTTAGAGAATGTGAAGCGTGGCGAACAGAGCAAAACCCAGCCTCTTAACATGCGTCTGTCTTCTTAATAGCCTGAAGTAGTAATACCGGATGCAGGCTGAGGCTGGACAGTAGAGGATAAATGCATCCCCGCTGACAGCCCCACACACACACACACACACACACACACACACACACCTCACACCAGCGCACACCAAGACGCCACCCGCAGCTGTGTTT
>JAOVYU010000042.1:28750462-28769264 GCA_025674565.1 Synodontis membranacea
ACACACACACACACACACACACACACACACACACACACACATTACATTAGTGGCTCAGGATAAAAATAAAAAGCAGAGGGAATTGGAAGATAAGGCACTGAACTGATGTGAAGTGTCCAGTGAGAAAAACGGGAGGAAGTATAATTCCTGGGATGTCAGGAGGGCTCATGTGAACACAAGCCGCTCCATGACCGGGAAAGAGGACGAAGACTTGATGACAGTTTTACCCTGAAAACACAGTAAGTCGTTTAAAAAAAAAAAAAAAAAAAAAGAGCACTAGCAAGAACAAGAACAAGGGCTTGAAGTAAACGAAGAACTGGCGATTTATGTGATCCGAAGAAAGAAATTCGCTGTTCGATGAATGGTAGATTCCAGGAAATGCAGTGTAAATGATAAGGTGTGTTAAGGTGATAAATCACTTATGCCACGGCACTTTGAAAGCTCTTTTAAAAGGAAGCTTCTATAATAGTAGTTCTGGCTGTAATTCAAATGAAATGGTGTGTATTGGCTGTGCTCATTCTGAACATTTCTTTAGAGGCAACTCATTCACAGGACTCGAATGGAGGACGCTTCACGTAATCCAAGCCTGATGATAAAAAAAGATTAAGAAAATATTACTTAAACAGAACTATGGTGAAGTGTCTTACTGAAGAGATGCTTATCCAACAGGAATGGAAGGAGTCTCTTATGTCAGTGCTTTGGAAAGGGTTAGTAAGTTTTCAGAACGCCTCTGAGTGAGAGGTCTGTAAGGACTGACAGCAAACCTAATATATTTTTTGTCAGAGTTTCTGCATATTTGTCTCCTGTACTGTACAGTGGGCGTTCGGAAATATCCATGCCAGAACTCAAAAGGAAAGTAACAAGGTTGCGGCCCAGAGAATCCCTTGCTTTACATCAGACAGGAAATCTCAAATCTCTCCCCACTGAAGACCTGATCTGACTCAGCAGCACGGGAAATAACCCCCAACCTCTTATCATACGATCACATGTTTCAACCTTTGGACCAAAAACCCTGCTGCATCTTTATTGACTTTTCATCCCGGACAGACCTTAAGCAGGCACGAGGAACTTTCAGGAACCAAGTGTCCACCAGCCGGACTCAACAGTATTCTCAACCATTATGTTGTAACAACACATGCACAGATGACAATCTAACTATATCACCAAGCTGTTCAGTGAAAGAGGTACCGATCTTGTCTCTGCACCAACCAAAGGCTAAATCTCAGCCCCCTCCACATCAAAGTCATCGTCTGCGTTTACAGCAGCCCACCAGCCAACCCACATGGCTTCCTCTACAGCCAGAAGGGAAGAAAATGGAAGAATGTGTAACGAAGATAGGAGAAGAAAGGTAGAGAAGATAAACGCAGGTCGATGATTGCCCGATGAGCCTCTTTTTCCAAACAACTTGCATGCACGTTTAGGGGAAAAAAAAGAATCAGACATAAAACTAAAGGTGGGGTAATAGAAAGGAGGTCCAGCTGTGCTACCTGGATCATCTAGAGGACAGAAGACACAGCCAGTCTCTCTAGGGCATCAGGAAAACTTACCGCCGTCTCATTCTAATGCATCGATAAGCCACGTGGTCGGTCTTTTTGGGCTTACCAAAATAGCCTTGCCATAGCCTAGAGAGGATCTGATACGTCTTTTAACAAAGGTGTTTTGAGAAGAAGAAAGTGTGATACTTCAGGGGAAGTCTATGGCAGACCTGTCAGTCTCAAAGAAAAATCATTTGCAGTCCCACACTATTTAATTTGTGAACTGTATAAAAAAAAAAAAAAGAATAGTACTTTTTTGATATCATTCTTTTGTCAGCTGATTGTCTGATGTCACCTGTAGAAACCATGCAATGGTCCTAAACAAAAGACTGCTGTATTTTTGTGACTGGAATCGTGCAACGTGAATAAAGGCTGGCGGGCAGGTGTGCTATGTTTGGGCGAGGGGTTGATCAAAGTAGGCAGTCCTCGCAACCCTTTAATGGTGACTCTCCAGTGAAATCTAGAGGCACGGGACGGATCGTGGATATCAACAACCCGAGACAATGTATCCAGGCTCTTTATGGTGCTAGGAAATGGGAAGGTTATACTGTAGTGTTTTTCCAACATAGCTAATGGGAAAAAACTCAGGTCTACTGACCTCCTCATTCTCAATCTTCAGCGTGGTCAGCCGTGACTGGAGCTGCTGGAACCTCAGAATTAGCTCAGCCTGGACTGGAGGCTGTGCCGTGATCTGGCACACCTGAAAGAGACAAAACACTTCTTAACACTTCTAGGACAAAAATACATTTATAACCATAAGTCCAATATTCTAACCCAATCTGGTCTTACTCACTAGAACGCCCCAATCACGACACAACTAGAAAATACAAAATAGACACGGCCATGATGTCAGTGACGAGCATTGCAAATTTGCCAGCGAAATTCAATAACGTCGCAATGAACACCTCCGGGGTGAGAACCGTAATGTGATTTGTCCTGGGCTCTCCGTTCAAATGCCTGCCCTAACAGCTGAGACATGCTGAAACTGGGAAATGAAACCACTACAACCACACTGAAACTAGCTTCTCATTTGCATACCTGTTCTAATTTCGCACTGAGTCACTAACACAAAGCAGAGCTCTTAAAACCACGGCGCAGACAATAATATGTAAACATGTAGCGGGACTATTTTCCAGAGGCTGTAGTGTAACATCTCGTGTCATTTGCAATCCGGGGGTAGCAGTTCCTACAATGGAATTTGATTGTCTCGGTGTCTATATTGGGCAATGTTTTACAACCGACAGCTATCTCGCAACAGATTTTCCAGAGTACTCTAAAGCATAGAAGTAGAACAAGAAGAAGAAGAAAAAAAACCTTAATTTCAGATAACGTGGTAGGGAGAGATGGGGTTGGAAAAGCATTTCTAACCTCATCTCCCATGTGTGGCTGGAACTCAAATTTGACTGGAGGACAGAAAGCAGTGGGATACATCTCCATAAAGCGCTGACGGTCACTGCGCGGGTCCAGACTGTCCACGGCGTTCTCGATGATGTCCAGGCCCTCGTGACGAGACGTCTCTAGGTTATACTCGGCCGAGAGGTAGGTGCGCAAAGCCCGGTTTAAAGAGGCATGATAGCCCAGATCACAGCACTGAGGAGGAGAGAAGAGACATTTCCTAATCAGTATCAGTCCAGGAAACACAACAGCATCTGTGCATATACATTGCCCTTATTGTCTGATCTCTTCGTGGACCTTTTTCTACTCTATGGCACTACTCTATGGGGAAGAAATCAGGTGTACCTGTGGCTGAGTTCAGATACTCATTCAAATATGATCTGCCAGTATACTCAAGTTATGAAAACATAAGTGTGCTTTTCTCACAATTTGATCCTGTTTTTTGGATAGAACTGACGTCACTTTACGTATCACGTGGGAACGGGCATAAGCACAATCACTTCAGTTGGTGATCAGATACCGACGGTCAAATGGTCTGCGATGCCCCTGCGCTGTCACGTCATCATCAAAACAACGAAGAGCACCTGCACTCTCTGCACGGAAGTGACCGAAATCAATCAGTGCTCTTTCCTCATCAACGTTGGCACAAACCGAGATCAGTCGAGTGAACGGAAAATGATGAGGCTTAGTTGTCGTTTAATGAAAAAAAAAAACCTTTCCCTCAATCGATCGGGTGTAAACGCAGACGTAGGCGTATTCCTTGCGGAGCAACTGAAATGGAATTTTGAAATGCACATTTCCGCATTAGCAAGTTACGTCTTGTGTTAAACTAAAGCAAACATTTTGGCATTGAGAACACAGGACATTCTTAAAGCATTAGGCACAAGCAGACCAGGGTACGACAGCACGCTCTCCTATCAGTCTCTGTAGTCATGACACTAATCACGACCTTGATTCTGACCAGCCTCGGATGACCTAATCCGTAATGTTTTCTGTGCTGCACATGGCGTTATTTGGCCTTATTTGGCCTTCCGTGCAGATTATCTTACGGATCCAGGCCGCCGGCAGAACCGAAACCCTGACGACTCTAGATTCGGATGAAACACTCTGAGGATAGGTCGTGCTGACCTCAGAGGGATTAAATGAAGACAGGACGGAGAAGTGCAAAATGGGCTTTTAATACTTTATTTTATCCAGACATTTCCTCCAGGCCCGTTCATCTCTGTGCTCGGGTTAAAGTTAGTTGCACTTGCATTTCAGACCACAAGAAGTGTCTCATCACACGGTGCCAATTCTGTCTGGGAACTGAGGGCATTTGACATGAAACTTGTCATTACACTGTGACTAACAATACTGGCTCCCAGTGCGCCTCTGCCTTCTCTGTCTGCCGACGGTTTAGATGATTACATGTTCAGCTCAAACAGAAGCAGACAAGTGTGGAGGACATGTGGAACCAGCCTGCTGATTTAGTGTAGCAGTGGATTGTGAGAGACGAGTCGCACAGATACTTTCCCTCAGCGCTGATTGCGAATTTAATCTACGCTCTATTTCAAGCATTTCTCTCTCTCTCTCTCTCTCTCTCTCTCTCTCTCTCTCGCTCGGCTGAGACGGCACTTCTCCGAGGCGTCTGAAGTAAACAGCCCAATCAGAGATTGATGCCCACTGCTCAGACGGCTCTGACAGCCTGGAACTGAGGCAAGGTCACCCTGACCGTTTCCTTCCCTGAGGCACTTACAACATAGAAGCATTACTCCAACAGCTGATCTTTCCTCTGCAGGGACACTTTGGTTTTGTAGGTGAAAATAATACTGCCAGCAGGTTGGATTATAAATAACTGAATTTGGATGGTTCTGAATTAGGCTACAGTATCGGGAACAGAGAAAGAGAGAGAGAGAGAGAGAGAGAGAGAGAGAGAGAGAGGTACTTCTGGGAGGACAGAACTCATCAAGAACATACTCGATGTCTGGTAACCTAAAAGGGACACTCGTAGAAACTGGGTTTTAAGTGCAGACACTTTTTATCCGGTCCAAAAATAATCATACACGTGCAGAAATAGCAGCATGCACGGTTTAAATGAAAGCACAGAAGTAGGACAGAGGCCATTAACTTCAACATGCAGGTATTTTATAACACGAAGTGGCACATGGAAACAAACAAACAAAAAAAAAAGGCTGGACACCTGCTAAAAAAAAGCAGACTGAATATAATCGGAGTTTTTCCTTGTAAAATAAAATCTAAAAAAGATCTAAAATAAAGAAAATGGTGCGAGGGATTCTTGGGACTGTCCATTCGCGTGACCACAACAACCCCAGTTTCTCTCTCTTTTTTTTTTTTTTTTAATCCTTCCCACAATTCTACAGTAATTCCATTTTCTTTCTTTTTTCTCAGTCAGCTCAGGACAATAGCAAGAATATGATATCAAATCCTTATCAAAACACTCCAGGAAGCGCTTCCTTAATAGTGGCTTTGCTGTGCGGTTCGGAGAAGTGAGGCTAAAACCAAAATGCAATTACGTGCACGGTTTAAACGCTCCTGGATTTTGAAGTCTTAAGGGGCATTCGACTTAAGCCCAATCCGACACGTCTGTTGCACCGCTTCTGCTGAGTGCATTTATTTTCTACGATCAAAGTGGATTCAAAAAAAAAGAAAGAAAAAAGGAAAATGCAGAAGTAAGTCCTGTCTTACACGAAAGGACTTTTTTTTTTCTTTTTTTATAACTGTTCCATTGGTCATGCAAAGCATTTTCGACAAACGATGACACTGCCAGTTGCACATCCCCATTACTTACATCTATTAGGTCAGACAAGTCATGGATGTAATACTTGAACACTGAGGAATTAGTGGCTTCCAGAGTAAGCAAGTACTCGTTCCGGGCTTTGATCGACTTCAGCTTGTTCTCAGAATACTTGGCCTGCCTCTGATGGGAAAAAACAAAGGGGGGGGGGGGGGGACAAACAAAAGAAAATTAGACAAGCATAGCAAACAGAATTATGTTATACTACAGTGCTTTCACATATGATTGGTCTCAAGGAATACTCTTACGCTAATATTTACTTCTATTAATATACTTGTTCTAGTAGATATATAATAGATTATTATTGTTTGATCGTATGGAAGTCATTTTTTGGTAGTAAATAGCAACGAAGTTCATAACACCATCCTGGCTGTCATTGTCTTCCTACTGTATAACAACTCCCTGAAGTGTTTTATTCCTTATTTAATATCTGTAGGTCTGTTTAAAATCTGCATTCTTAATGCTGAGAAATTAAGTGCTCACTTCTGAAAATACCCAGCAAAAAAATGTTTTGTAATTTTTTAAAAAAATTTTTTTTTGGACAAAACCATCAGACAGACGTAAAACCACGAGACAAAAATACGGCTGACGGGACAAAAATAGAGTCTTTAAAAAAGTAAATAAACATGTTCAGGGACTACTCAGTTTCCTCTCTCTCGCTCACATCCTACACAAAAGCGAGTTAGTCACATAAGTGCAACAGACACTGACTCACCCCGACTTCCATATTTTAACCACTCCACACACTTACATTCCAGGAAGAGGTGAGAAAAAAAACCCAAAACAAAACAACACCAAAAAAAAATTAATAATAAAAACGAGCATGCATTCATACAGCTATAAAACTATTTGTCACAGCCTTTAGAGAGAGAGAGAGAGAGAGAAAAAAAAAATAGACCATTCAAAAGAATAAAGCATGGCCTTCTGTCTCATTACCGGTTTTCATCTAAAACAGGTCCGGGGCAATAAAAGGCTGGGACGACATTTATAAACGCCTTGACACGTCAGGCAGGCAGCACGGACTCGGCCCTTGCGTTTCTCTGAAAAAAAAACGTGCGTGATGATCCTACCTATGTGATATGACTACCCTGCTGCACATGGCCTGAGAAAGGAAGATCATTTTAAATTGTCTGAAACGGATTTCCCCACAGCTCCTGAATACTGAGGGGGGGGGGGGTAACAAAAGTCGGTCACGGTGATGTTTGGTACCTTTTCCTTCATCTTCTCGATCTTCTTAACAAAGCTGCGTCTTGGGGTCTTGTCTTCGGGACGCACGTTGAAGACGGGGTCTCCTGTGCGGCCGATCTGCCTTTCCTCCTGCTTCTCAAACTCCTTCAGCTTGCTTTCAGCACTGATGCTCTCCGTATGGTACATGTGGTACGTCTTCATCACCTGTTGGGCACAGATGCACGTTGCCTTTAATGTGTTTATTCGTTTACATTAAATCATTTGGCAGATTTTTACGGTTGTGAAAAAAAAAAAAAAATACACAATCAATTCACATAGCTTAGCACTTGAGGGATAAGGGCCTCACTAATGAACAGGGTTGTGGGGTCCTGTGACCCCCCCAGAGGTCCTTCAAGCACAGATGGGTGGGTCCATGATTTTCTAAAAACCCATCATTTTTGTGCCTATGAAAATGTCACCCGGAGTCTAATGACGACTATAATAACAACCAGTTCTGCGGGTTAAAGAAAGTTAATCATTTTCCGATCGTTACTTCCATTGTTAGGTCCACAATTCTTTTTCTTCTAAATCTCAACCACTGAAGCTATCGTTGAACCAATAACTCCTTCTTCTATAAATAAATCATAACGTAAATTGCACATTCTCATGTTCTCCTGACCATAAAGCTCCAACGCAGCAGTCTAGGTTAAAGGACGGCAGACTTTTTTTTTTTGCGCATGGAATTGCTATTACTATGAAATACTGTAAGCGTGCAGAGACTGCTATTCCCATTTCTCAGTCCACTAACATAAGAAACACTACACCTCTAATGGGTCACAGAGGAGCTCTTTATTCACCCTCAGCTCCCCCGCCTAAGTCGAGCCTAGACCACAAGCAGAGAGGACTCAACACTCTGGAAGGGGGTCCACGTATAAAAAAAAATAAAATAAAAAAAAAAGGTCTCACGCCTCTATGCAAGACATCTTGGGCAACAGAGAAGCTTTTCAGTGTTCGTGAACTTGGAACTTGCCATGCAGCCACAACGGCAACTGGTAAACTGTGAAAAGCTGTTTCCTATCGCGTGAGTCATTGTTATTGTTAGAGGGCTATTAGTAACACCAGAATGACTTCAGAAACATGCACTAGGATATGACTCATTGGGTATGAGGCAGGTACCGAGTGGTTAATTACACCATTTCAGCAACACTAAACAGGAAAAAAAAAAATAAATACGACAGACGATCAAAGCAGTGGAACTGTAGAATAATGAAATGTTCGAGTCTTATTTATATTTCAGAGACGTCACAAGTAATGACAAGTTTAATCAACACAGAAAGTAAGGAAAGCTGATGATAAATGGGCAAACGTTTAGCCTGTGCTTATTACTAGGGAGGGAAAAAAAATATCATATAAAGATACTTTTCTACAATACATGATACACGGTAAATCATAATATATCAATGTGTTAATAAATTCTCAGCCAAACAACAGTGCTGCATTCAAAAATGATGTCTGATGATGCTCTCATTTGACGTCTACAAAGATTAATTAATGACTACCGAAAAGGGAGAAAAGTTTAATAAATTTGTACCATTTTACAATTTTAAAGATTTACACGAATTGTTTTTAATTACCCATTTCGGAGCTTGTGACTGCTTAAGAACGTATCAAAAATGTTAGAAAAAGATTAATAAGATAACTCAGAAAAGAATATCATGACATTTTTCACAATCCTATTACTACTATCATTGTCAATATAGCCCAGCCGTCCTTATTGTAGCGGGGTTTATTACACGTAGCCTCGGTCTTCTGTCTCGACGAGGTTCCTCCACCTGCCTGCTCTTCACCTCACTTTACTCCAGAACACCATACGACGTCAGATTCGAAAGTGAAGCACTCTTCCAGGGTCATGCTAGGGCATAACCAATGCTCGCATTTACCGGGCTCATAAAACATGGTACAGTAAAGCCACAACTGGATTCAAAAACCCAGGCCTTGCCTATAAAACAGCTACCAAAACAAACACGGTCGGGGAGATGTATAGCACGGGAGCAGGGTTTTTGCTGGGCAGTTCTGGCTCCTCTCATGTGTAGAGCTGTATAATTGGATATATGGCGGACCCAAACCACACGTCCCACTCTCCACTTACTGGTTTGGAATGGTGTTTAGATTTCTCATTTTAGAACAGCTTATTTTAGCGGCATGCAAGACCTATTATTTTACGAGCCGAGGGCGGGATTGAGTGGCAGGTTTCTGATGCAAGAGGCGGAATCGCATCCAAAAGGTTCCAGGTTAAAGAGAACAAAGCATAAGTCGTAATTTCATAACACAAACCAGCTACCGAGTATCACTTTCTGAGACTAGCCAGTTTTATCAGTGAGGATTTAATTGTAATGTCTATTGACAATCTTGCTTCA
The DNA here is from genome assembly GCA_025674565.1 of Synodontis membranacea. NCBI lineage: Eukaryota > Metazoa > Chordata > Actinopteri > Siluriformes > Mochokidae > Synodontis > Synodontis membranacea. The sequence goes on from JAOVYU010000042.1 coordinate 28,759,771, forward strand.
ACGTGCATTTTTATACTGGACGAAGTACATAAGTGACAGCTAGCAGGCGAATTCATCAAGTTGTTGGTTAAATAACTTTATTTGTGAAGTTTTTTTGTGTTGCAGGCCATGCCCTAGACAATGGATTTAATTTACATGCACATCGTTTCCTGATTTCAACCGTTATTCCATTGGGCATATAAACAAATAGTACAATAATCCAAACTGGATTAGAGCCATTTTTACGGAGTTCATGAAAGCCAATAAACGTTTCATTCATGTTCCACTCGCTTTGCTGGTGGAGGTCCTGGTGGCAGCAGGCTGGAAAAAAGGCAGTCCAGGCTTCTCTATCCCAAAGCCACCCATTCCAGTTCCTCCTGGGGATCCCAGACATTCCCAAGTTAACTTTAATATACTGTATGATCCAGTGGGTTCAGGGTCTTACCCAATCCCTCGCGTTTATGAACCTTATCTTGCCGAAATCGGCTCATCGGACCAGAGTATAGCTACAGAGCCAGAGACGTTAAGCCAATTAAGTATGAAATATTTTCACACAATTTCGTACATTTTTCATTTCATTCACCCCGTCTGGTCTGATTAGGGAACTGTAGACATGGCTTGTTTCAAATAAGTTGACCATAAAAACAAAATATTTAAACAACGAACAAAGAAAGCATTTAAAAATTCTCGATTAAATTTAAACATCAGTCCATGGCACTCGTTAAAAACGGTAACACGGCACCGGCGTAAAAACAAAACATACACACTTCGAATTAAACTAACGATTCATGGTTAAGCATTAAATTTGCACCTGTTGTTGAGATTTTTTATTAATTGCTTATACTGAAGAACTTTATATAACGGGACATTTACAAATTTTAATTAAATACCCTTCGACGATGGACTACAAGGCAATAAAGACCACAGCAACACAAAACAGACTAAGACACAATTGTCTTTCTTTTTTTTAGTACACCTTCATTTGGTGTTACTTTCTTCCTTGTATAGGCAATCGACGTTCTCGTCAGTACACGGACGTCACCCTAGATTCCCAAACGCATCAAATGATATGACTGCTAAACCAAAGGTTAAGCCAGCCACTCACACCCTTGTAATGCTTTCTGGCTGGTAATGTAATTCAACCGCAGTATCAGTGAGCAGAACAGCCCTGTGGGAGTGAGCATGGAGTCTCTCAGACTAGAGGAAACAAAGCTTGTACATGAGGGAGGGGATACCTCCTGTGAGCACGCAGCCGACCGCTAAAGGACTAATGAGCAATACGAAAAGCTGCAACGCTACAGGAAGCATTTTATCTGTACCACTCATCAGCTGTGTCATTTCCTGCCAAGAGTGGGCCTGGAATCCTCAGCTGCTTTTAAGTGGATGATGGTCATCTCTGCGTGGCTGGAGTCGAGCGGTCCTCAGGATATTTCGATGAATCGATGGATCATCCCTTATCAAAAAACGTATTCAAAGAAAGCGCTCGGAGAAGGAGATGAACATCGGGATATTAAAGTATATATCACCACGTAGCTATGGCTTGGCAGATACAAGAAGCGCATGAATTCTCGGTGCACTCAGAACATGCTTGGCATACACGGTTAAAGCAGGGGGAATGATCAGAAATTTAAGTGGTCAGAAAAGGACAGCGATTCGAAGGCACAATCCAGCAAACAGGCGTCTCAGGACCACCGGGAGTGGGGTGCACTTATTAACGCACGGCCGTGCGGTGCTGTGTGTAACCTGAAGCTAGAGCTGGCCGGGAGATGAGGTTATGAATTCCTAAGACCACACCGGCACTATGGAAAGAGGCAATTTATTACTGCAGTACTCACCGTGTAGAGCTCATTAAGGACTTTCATCAGATCTTCTTGCAGCTGAAATGCTATTTCTTTACTCTAGAGGAAGGAAGAAAAAAGGGGGGTGGAGGGAAAGGAGAGGGGGGGAGGGAAGAAAAACACGTCAGTTATCTACCCTCTTCACACGTAACACTTAAGACAAATCTACAGAGCATGACAATAAGCCAGATACGGATTTAATCAGAGCTAAAACATTTGTACGGTTTATAACAATAAGTGAGTTCTCCTGAAGTGTTCACTTCAAAAAGTGCATCTTAGGCTTCATTTATTTTGCTGACAGATGTTCTGGGTTTTTACACTCAGCAGGCTGCTGCAAATGAAAAATCGGGCATAACTCGATGGAGTTTTTTTTTTTTTTGGCTGAAGCATCACTCAGTGCTATAGTGAGACTGCTATAATTAGCAGCGAGCACGGTTCAGGCACGCCCATAATCCCGCAATTCGGACCGCAATCCAAGCCTGAATGAAAAACATAGGATTAAATTTCTTATTAAATCTTCTCTGTTTTGGCACCTAGGCGGTGGGGCGAACTTCCCCTGGACGTCCGAACAGCTGAGTCACCGGCGAAGTCAAACGAAGACTAAAGACCTTCCTCTTTCGGGGGAAACAAAAACTTACATTAGCACTTATTCTTATTTAAAAAATAAATAAATAAATACATCTATCTGCCTGCATGCTTCAACATCCAATAGAGTCTCCTATCGGTCCCTTAACCTGGGTTCTAGTGAACCAGTATCTGAATGCGTTCACAGACAGAAACGTTACTTATGTAAGTAAACGTAAGACTGGATGAGAGTGTCTGTCAAATGCGGTAAATATAAAAAACATCTTTTATTATTATTATTATTTTTTTTTATGAACCTGACCATTTGGAGCTTCGCAACACGGTCCTGTATCTCGCATGGATAAGCAGGAATACAGTAATGGCTTCCTGTCTTACAGGCTGCTCCCGACTCTCGCTAACTCAATCATAATTTTTCACTAATCTCATTCTGAAGATCTTTCCCAGCAATAACTCGGTGAAGTAGTGAGCAACTCGATCTTCTCTACACGTACTGATAAAGCCGTTACAGGGATTCAGGATAGTACAAAATAACGTAGGAACAGTACGACTCTGCAACGCCTGACCTGTGATATTACTGAACACCTGCTCCTGAAGTCACCATGAACATGCTAGTATTATTTATTTCGTCGTGAAGATTTTTTTTTTTTGCGCTTATTATCCTAGGATGATCCTAATGAAACAGATTTTCAAAAGGTGAGAATGTGGTACCGTTTCTGTAGTACCGAGCCACAGAGGGATTTGCATGACAGAAACCTTTTCCGTACTTAAAGCCATGCAGAAACCGCATTTTTTATCTCGGTCGTTTTCCTTAGGCGATTTCGGATATTTTCTTTTGATTGACACTTGTGTCTTGACGCTTGGTATCAGTGTGATATAAAATTTTGCATCATGAAAACACTGCATGCGGCAACAGAATGCCAACCTGCGATTCTCCCCCGTTTTTCCTACTATGCACATTATCTTTGTAAACATGTTGCGATGTGCCTTAAGGGTTTAAGTTTGTGTCATGTAACTAAACCCTGCAATTCAAAGCTGTGGTTCAAATCATAAGCATTACACAGGCACTGAGGGTCAAGAGTCACAACGATCCAACCAAACACCCACACAACTCTAACACTGGAAATGGGTGTGCATGCGTGCGATGCCTCTGATGGATCAAAACACATTTGTGTGATGGTATTCACACTCTCCATGTGACCCCAAACAGGCACTGATGGATAAATCCCAGATCCGTGCCAGCTGTATCTTAGTAATCAGTAGAGCCCTCGGGGTATGAGATCAAATGTCTCTTCAGCCTGTAACGCAGCTATCTGCAGCTAATAGCAGACAGACCGACTGCCACAGGTTAATGTGAATAAGGCTGAGGTTCTGGGTGTATGCTGACCTCAGAAACTTGAGGCACATCTGTGTTTACTTTGAGCTAAATGATTACACTGGTAACACATCACCATGAATTCTTTCCCTAGACAAAGAGTCACGCCTTCACAAAGGCTGAATTATCCAGGTCCCGAGCATAATTTTACGAAACGTTTACGAAAGCGTTACACGCACTCATTTATCGACTTCTCCAACACCTGCCCTTACACTTCCACTATAAATAAGGTTGGACAAAACAGGGATTTCCTTCTTCCTTATTATATTAGAAACGTGATGAGCTTCTTATTTGTGGTAAACAATCATAAGGTTCCTCTTCTTTCTTCTCCCTTGTCTTCCTTTCTTCTGCTCGGTAATCCTTCCAGTGCTTCACTCCGGATGCAAATTGCCACTTGTGAAAACATAAAACACAAAGGCACTCTCTAGTACAGCAGTCCCCAACCTTTCTTGTACCACGGACCGGTTTCATGCATGAAAATTTTTCCGCTGACCGGGAAGAGGCGCAGGTGTTCGCATAGCGGGTGTGGAGCTTGTGTATCACCTGTTGCGATGAACCCGTAACTCGGGTAGGAATCTTGGCATTTTCATTTAAATGCGTTTTTTTTTTTTTTGCTGGCAGTCCCATTCTGGCCCTTCTGCTGTCCCATCGTTTGCTCATCCCTTCCCGAAAAAGCTCTACAGTGAATTTTGTTTTTGGCTCATTTTATTTCAAGGGTTAGCTTGTGTTGCTGATGCGTGAAATGGCGTGCCAGAGTAAAGTGTGGTAGTGAGGTGAGGGCGGAAACAGTCGCTTTTCAAAATAAGACTAATGAAAGACAAATAACCATAATTTTAACCACGGCATTTTTTTCTTTGTGGCCGGGTACCAAATGATCCACAGGCCTCTGATCCTCTTGGGGACCTCTGATCTAGAGGTTTGTCCATTCTGGGCTTCTGTAGCAGTCTCATGGTGGCTCCATAAAGGCAGAGGTAGGTACCTGCACCCTATGTACATATAAAGGGCTCATGTTAAGCTTACAAAAACTGGATGATTTGTAGTTACAGGTAAATATACGGTAATCACCCTAGAAAACCCTACATATTGGCCCTTTAAGCTAAATAGTTAGGGATGGTATGGTTAATCAATTTTCTGTAAATTTTTATCTCAGAAGAAGAAGGGGAGAAAAATAAAGAGTAAAAGAAAAATAATCAGCTACGGGGTGGGGTGATTACACTGGAATTCCTCTTACCATCCCAAAGTTGAGATTTTTAGGGTGGCGGATGACAATTAACAACAGCGTGTCCTAAAGTGTCTTAATCCTCTTATAACACAGAACTTTTATAGATAGAACGTTGTGCGACATCTGCAAAACATGTTAGTTCCTGTTGTCGCTTATGTTATAGCAGCTATAAACAGTCTTTCTCTCACTAGTCTTTTTTTTCTCTCTCTCTCTATTTAAGTCCTACGGAGAAACCAGAAAGCTCGGAGCCCTCCAGCCTGGATACTTTCCCATGTCAGGAAACCTGGGAGTAATAGATTTACCCATCATGTCCGCTAAGAGCTAAGACGCTGGAGACTGGAGTCAGAAAACGCATGTGGGATATATTTTAGTTCAGACATTTATGAAGAGCCCAGGACGAACGGCAGCATACGTAACACCCAGTGGAGCTGGAAATGAAGTGTAAAGCCTCTGTTTCTTACCCACATTAATCGCTGTGAAATATGAACACACTGTGCATAAGGGCACACCAAAAGGCTGGAAATTAGATGACGATCAAGCAGACACCATGCCCTAGTATTATCTAGCATTGCCACTAACGCAGCTCTGTGCAGGGATTTGTTATGAGCATTCGCAACACTGTGTCAAACCTGGTCATAAATCAGCACTGGTGAAACATGCTGCCGTACAGGAGCCGACAAGAGGATTCATGGCAGCGGGTTATAAATCGTAATGCCATACTGCAGACGAGGACACACTGAGTTTGCTCCCATTTTTATTTTTTATTTTTTTAAACTCGGTATGATTTTATAGCTATAAATCAGTAAAAAGACACAGAAGCAACTTCAAGCCGCTACTTTTTTTTTTTTTTTTTTTTTTAGATGTCTGAAGAGTGCTCTTTTCATTTGAGCTTCCAGGAGCGGAAATTCACCTTCACTTCCCATCAGACCACAGCTTCCCTAAAATAACCCACGAGACGGAAAAAGCCGGAGGAATAAATAATGAAAACAAAAATGCCTGACCATCCATGACACAACTCCAACTTCACAACTCTAGAAAAGTATACTTGCATTTTATACTTCACGCCAAACTCGGTCTGAGGCTGAACTGGATAAAGCTGCTTTAAAATGTTTAAGAACTACAGTAACTACTTTTTTTACTACAGTAACTACAGCTACTTTATAGTGCACACTGTCAAGACAGATAAGAATTCTAATAAGTGTTCCAAAACTTTTCCTCTCTGTCCAAGAATTCCAAAACTTTTCCGGGGCCTGGAAAAATGATTTCTAAATTCCAAAACTTTTCCTGGTTTTCCATGACCGTGGCAACCCTGTACATTACAGTTACACTAGTCAGATGGTAGTACTATTACTTTTTAAAACTGAGGAAAATCATTCCTTATTGAGCAAAATGTAAACTGACGTTCCATTTTTAAAGCACATTATTTTTTAATTAATCATGCATGTTTTTTTTTTTTAAATCAATTCAACAGCTGACAAGGTTTACTGGCTGCCACCGAGTTCCTTTTGTTGTTTTTCCAGTAAATATTGTGGTACAACATACTGGCAAGACGGATTTTCTGCTCATAACACGCATAGCACGCATAGTGATATTTCGGTATAGTGTTCGTTATGAGCTCTACCTGTTCTAACACACCAGGCAGCTGCACCAGAGGTACTATCATACGGTTTGCAAGTGGAAACAAAACTGCTTCGAAGAAGGCTTACTTAATAGTTTAAAAAAAAGTTAAGCTGCTCAAAGGGGAAGCCATGTGACATGTGTCACGCACAAATGCCTACGATGCCTACCGCCTCGTTCCATTCAGCCTGGGAAAGAAAGAACGCCGAAACGTGTCTAGCGCTTTCATATGAACCAGAATATCCACAGCATGGCCTTCTGGAGGGTAGTGTCAGATTTGATCATTTAAGGCAAATGTAATAGTTCGCTAGACACAAGCTATCGAAATATAATCTTTAAATAAAAGGACCTTGCCATGAAATACATTTACGCCACTTAAAGATTATAATAATGTTAATAACTGGAATATTACACCTTATAAACACTGGTCTATTTTTATTACAACAAATTGGACTGATATTGCGGTGGTTCGATGTATTGTCATTAAATAAATAAATGTATTACAATGTAATATTTTTATTTTGGTCAGACTCATATTTATGGATTTTGTGCATCGTCTCATACCTAGTAAATACTAAACAAAATTTTTTTTGCACTTGTAGGGCAGAGGCAGTGGGTTGTACTCCAAAATTACCTCGAATAAGACTAGTCCTCAGCCACATTAAATTTACTTGCTTATCACAATCATCCGTTAGTTGTGTTGTGTTACTGTCTGTGTGCAGTTTCTGTGCTTATTCTCCCCACGTCCAGCTTCTTCCAGGTTCTCTGGTTTCCTCTCCCACCCCAAAAGCATTATAAAAACCTCTTGGATGCTAAAGCTGACAGTTTTTCAGCAACCAGCTTGATAAACTTTTATTCGGATAACTAGCAAAATCAGATCAAATAAAGATCTCTCTCTCTCTCTCTCTCTCTCTCTCTCTCTCTCTCTCTCTCACACACACACACACACACACACACACACACACATACACACACACGTCAGTGAGCCCAGTGTTTATGTATGGCCTGTGTGTGAGGAACATTACTGAAACTATGCTGCGGTCTAAGCCAGCCAACAGAGCGCTGATTACAGGGTGCGGATACTTTTAACCCTGCTATAAATTTCTAAGCATGACACATGAGATTCAAGGATATTTCTGCGTACAACCCACCGTCTCTGCCCTACGAACGCAAAGTCACAACACTAAGACAGACAAAAACGGCAGAGCTGGAGATGGTGGAAGGGACAGGAAGGAGACTAATTGAGAACAACACTTCTGCGACTGTGACCTTGCTACGCAAGTATTCTCCGGCACGGTACATTAATGACTCACGAGTCTTCGGTCTCTGTTATTACGCTCCAGTATCAGCCAGTCACATTGCTGAAAGCAGCTGTGGTGCACACATGGCACATCTGTTCTTTTATCGTAGGTCCTTCAACATCCCACGCAATAATAAGTACCTCTGAATCGCATCAGGGAACCAGAATGAGCGGAGCACGGCATTTTCTCTCGCATCGAGAGAAAGGCTAGAATTTTCCATGCTATGGAAGGGACCCTCTGGCTTCCCCCACCATCTCAAAGTCTTACAAGCCCAGCTCATCAGTTCCCTAAATTGACTCTAACCGTCTCGCTGCAATGTTTGGGCCTTGTAATTTAGTCCTGTGGTCAACTTAAATTGATACAGGAGCACAGGATCGTTAAAGAAGTCGTCCTTCCTGAAGAAAAGGGCCACAGACGTCAACTGGCCAGAGGGAACCATGATTAAAGCTTCCCTTTAGGAGTGGAACCGCAACCGGCCATATGGTCGGCCCTACCTCGCGACGCTGACGAGAGAATATTGGCACTGCTCAAAAGAAAGGCAGAAACCACAAAAAGCGCAGGCACATGATCCTGCTTCACAAAGGGCTAACTGTAGAGAGGGCAGTGGTGTCTCAAGTGGGTGGTATTTTACGCTCTTGTCCTTTGAATATAACAGCGCAGAAAACAGATGTCTGGCGTGTACGGGGGGGACGTGGTGAGAGTTACTTGAAAGGAACACAGACCAAACAAAGAGCAAACCTAAAAGCGACCAAATGGCGGACCAGATATGACTCCACTCCAGGGAGCCCCTGAAGCTCAGCTCGGTTTCCACCAGGAAACGGAACGAACGCAAAAGGAGCACACTGCCTTGATGCGCTCGCCTTGTTCGCTTTCTGGTCCGTCTAATGAGGAAGAGGGACAGCCGCATCTCTAACCTTCTTCATGAGGCGCGTCGAGTCCTCGCTGATCTGCATGAAGCGCATGATGACATTGTTCAGGTAGATGTCACTCAGCGTGGCATGGTCTTTACTCTCCCGCCTCACCTGGTTCAGCAGCAGATACCAGCAATTCACTGGGGAAAGGAGGTTCTGGTCTTTTCTGCACACAAAGAAAGAGACAAAACTAAAATGTATAAAAGAATACAGATAGAGGCAATTATTTTACTCATTTTTTTTTTTTTTTTAATTGAGGAACTAACAATTTTACTGCACTCAATTATCTTAAATATACCCAACAGCCGTTTCCCCCAGTGTATGTTACAAGCCCATATTCCTTCCCATTCCTTCACATAACATTACATTTAATTGCTCGTCGTTAACAGCAGTTAGTGTTGCTACTTTACCTCAACAGTTACTGTCTCTGCATGGCAGTTCTGCGTATATGTTCTCACCATGTCGTCAAAAATGTTATTAAAACCTCCTGGATGGGTGATTGAGGGTGAGTGATGGGTGATGAGAAACGATGCCATTTGTTTGAATGTGAAGGGGTTGAAGATTTTGCCTTAATCTGATGCTAATTCTTAAGGCTAGCAGCTAGCAGGATGACACAGCATTCTTTGGCTTAGATATTGTTCTATTTTATAGCTATAAAAATGACTTTTT
>JAOVYU010000042.1:28769364-28789309 GCA_025674565.1 Synodontis membranacea
GTTATGAAAAGTTGTAGCAGCATTACATCTTGGGACACTGAACCTACTGAAATGGCACCAAATCTGTAGAATGACCCGGATACCATCATCACATAGTGTCTATGTTAAAAAGGGTCTGATATTCTGTTTTTCTTTCATTACTGTAGCATGTAATTTCTTTACATGTGAAACTTTTTTTTTTTTACAGCCTTTGTCGAAGTGCCATGAATTCAACCGAATTTACATTTTCAGATCCAGCTGATGCGGGGACAATAAAGTCAGGAGAAAACCAGTAACAAACAGCTTTGATTCATGCTCAAATGTAATCGCTCAATATATAGTGAGCAATCTATGGCATACAATAATGGAATTTACATATTTTGATTTTCTATAAAGTTCATTCAGCTAGGGGAACATTTGGGGCAGATGAACAGTTACACCGTTTTGAATCCGGTTTTGCTTGGAGAACGTCTCGGTCGTGTGTAACTTGTTCTGTATAAGGTTTAGTACTTCCCCAGTATAATTGAAACCACTCCACAGGCCAGAGCACAGGCCATTCGAGACCCTATCTGAGGTTATGTTCTCTAAATCAATTAAAGTGATTTCATTTCAATTTCTGTTCCTAATCGACAGCCGACAAAGGAAGCGGCACAGCACTAAACGACCCACAACCTGTTAAAAAGACTCATCCCTTTCGTTTAACAAGCCTTGGCTGAACAAAGCTGACTTGCACAAATCCTTCCAGAATCTTTGCTCAGGTCACAAGTCTGAATTGTTCCTTCTTGCACTGTCTCGTGTTGTTTTGGACCTACTTATTGTCTTTGCACATTTCTGCACACGTGCACTTTATGTAGTCTTTTGTGTTTACGTAGCATACGTGTTTACCTTTCCGTATTTGTTCCAGTCTTTTATGCAGCACCATGGTCTTGGGGAACGTCATTTCCATTTCACTATGTACTGTATCACATGTATATTGTTGAAATGACAATAAAGCTCACTTGAACTTAACTTGAAGTCTGCTCCATCGCAAATGCTGCAGAATGATCTCTCTCTGCTTGCTTGCTGGTGCCAGATATTTCTATGTCATTTACATGGATTTGGTTATATGGCGAATTAAGCCCTTGTCTGATTGGCTAATCGCAACACAAAGGCCACCGCACTGATTTGTGTTCGCTTGAGCTTCACTGAACATGTAAAGCCCGGTTGTGAGCCAGAAGAACCGAACCGAACTGTAGATATCTTCCAAACAAGTTACCTGGCCAGAAAGCATGTGAGTAAGGATATTATAAAGGAATAAATGCTGACTGATAATGCTGGGGGTTTTTTTTTCTAACACTATATCAGGGCAGCAGGTTACAGCAGCCATACAGAAAAAATACAGATGTCAGTCCTCTAGCACAGAGGTCCTCATCCCCCGGTATGCGGACCAGTACAGTACCAGTTATTTTTCTTTCATTAGTGTTCCAGATCTTATTTTGAAAAGCGACTGTTTCCGCCCTCGCCTCACTACCGCACTTGACTCTGGCACGCCGTTTCACGCATCAGCAACACAAGCTAACCCTTGAAAAAAAAAATGAGCCAAAATCAAAACTGGTTGAAGAGCTTTTTTGGGAAAGGAACAAGCAAACGATGGGACAGCAGAAGGGTCACAGACCGCCAGCAAAAAGAAAGCTGTATTTAAATGAAAATACCAAGATTCCTTCCCAAGTTACGGGTTCATCGCAACAGGTGATACACAAGCTTCACACCCGCTACGCGAAACCCCGCACCTCTACCTGGTCCACGGAAAAATGTTCATGCATGAAACCAGTCCGTGGTACAAGAAAGGTTGGGGACCGCTGCTCTAGCACACTGAAATTAACTAACATCATAATTTCTTAGTCAACCATTTGTTTTAACACTAACTCGCAAGCTCAACTTACGTCAAGAAAAGTGCATGATAACTCCATTATTACAATCTTGTAACTTGCCTTCCAGCCAGACATAGTAAAAACAGATGAAACTCTAAGAGGAAGCCTGCAGGTAGGCTAACAGGTATCACTTTATTCCCCATTTTATTGTTCATGGAGAGTCTTTGACAATTTGAAAGAAACTACACTTGTGGTGGATTTGTTTTGGGAAAACAGCAATTGATTCATCAATTCATCAATTCAAACCTCTCACATTTTACTGCCACTATTATTGCGTATTTCGTGAAGGGAAGAGGTGTGATGTACAGCGTACACATATACAGTAAGTGACTGTTCCCTTCTTCATTCACCTACAGAGGTATTGCGTTTACCTCACTGTTTTCACAATATGCATTATTCAAGGTTAAATGCCCAAATAACCTTTGGTCTAGAGCCAAAGCCTGCAAAACAGGCAGCGCGCGTCAACACAACAGGTGGGTCAACACATCCCAGCCCTGAACTGTATGACACGGACATCCACATGCCACGCAGGCAGGACAGTGAGTGAGTCACAGAGAGACAGAGAGAGAGAGAGAGAGAGAGAGAGAGCAAAAGAGAGAGAGCGGGAGCGAGAGAGAGAGAGAGAGAGAGAGAGAGAGCGAGAGAGAGAGAGAGAGAGAGAGAGAGAGAGAGAGAGAGAGAGAGAGAGCGAGAGAGAGAGAGAGAGAGAGAGAGAGAGAGAGCGAGAGAGAGCGAGTAGCTGAATTGACATTTTCAGCCTTACATTTTTGAACACCACAGCATTTAAAACAGGAACAGGAAGCAACTCTCTGGGATGGAAAAATAGAATGCGTAAGGTGATAAGAAACAATCCTTAAAGTTAATAAAAAAAAGCATGTGGGGGGGAGGGAGAGAGAGAGAGAGAGAGAGAGAGAGAGAGAGAGAGAGAGAGAGAGAGAGAGAGATCAGTCATGCCAGACTGGATGAAATGGATAATCTAATTGAACTAAAAGCCTGGAGAAGCACACTTCGCAGGAGGAGATTTCAGAGTGCGAGAGAGTTATGGCAGCACGAGCAGGCTCAGTCAGATGGCAATTATCATAAAACCTTTCAAGAGACTCGGTCAGTATCCGGAGTAGGCAATCGCTAAGGACCTTTCTTTCACGCTGCAAAACATATGGACAGCATGTGACAAAGCTGAATAGTGAAGTGAAATACTTGACTTGCGGTCAAAGCGGTGCGAGATGAAATTGGCACACATAAGTCAAACAAAGGGAAATCTGTGCCATCATAAACTGGTCATAAATCATCATATGTCTGCCTGAAGATAGTACTGGTAAGGACAAGGAGTCTGCGTATTCAGTGTGCCAAGGACAAATTGACAAAATTTATGACGAAACAATTCAGCAGCGAGTCAACGTAAGTGAAATCGGACAGCCACAAGGGTCGAAATGCCATTAACAATCAGGCTACTGAAATCAGCAACATCCCGACATATACCGTAGTGTTTCACCACCATTCCAACTTATACCGTGTTTCCCCGAAAATAAGACAGGGTCTTATATTAATTTGTGCTCCAAAAGACGCGTTAGGGCTTATTTTCAGCAGGTGCCTTATTTTCCCATGTACAACAAACTACACGACATTTCCTGGTACAGTCGACCCTCGCCACTTCGCGGTTCGAATTTCGCGGCTTCACTCTATCGCGGTAGAGCCTGGAACGGATTAACCGCGATAAACGAGGGTTTACTGTATTCGTGAACAAAAATCCACATTTGTTCAAATACAGACATCGTGTCAGCCCTGTGCACCACCAAAAAGCCTTTGCTCTCCTGTCAGCAATCCATTCACAGATCAAGTCTTCCAACTCAGGGAACAGTGGTTGCCGACCTGATCCACACTTGCGCTTCTTTCCGTTTCCCTCGTCCACCTGTTGACTGAGGTTATCGTACTCTGCACGCCATTTTCGGACCATTCAGATATCCAACTTCTTCACTTTGCAGAAAGCCGTAAGATTCTTGTCCCGGGAGAATACTCCACAATTCCTTTCTTGTACTCCACAGAATAGCTTTTTCTTTTTGCACTCATCTTGTCGGGGGGGTCAGAATATTATTTCCCGTTTACATATAATCGCATCTCATTCTAGTTACCGTACAATCCATGGGATAGTAACTAGGGCTTATTTTTGGAGTAGGGCTAATATGACGAGCATCACGAAAAATACGCTGTATGCTCTCATCCGCACTGGCGGCACTGGCTTTTAGACCGGACTACAACTTTCTGTTCTTGTTGCTAATCTGTTCAAGTTCTTTCATCCATTTTACACAGGTTTATACGTATATGTACTCTAGAGATTCACCAGACGGTAGCCTATGGCGTACGTCAGAAGTGTGCTAGGCTGGCAACCCAGGTTAAGTTGTTTTTGTAATGCTGTCCTGCACCACCTTTCATCAGTGATCACTCGTCAGCGTGCTCTCAGAGAAAGCAGAGGCAGGTTTGTTCTCTAATCAGATTACCTTCTGACCTGGTCATGTAATCTTGCTGTGACCGCCAGTGACTTCCTAGAGTCTAACCCAACCCTGCAAGGCAAAGCCATCTCCAAGGTCAGTGAATCCCAACCCTAGTCTGAAAGCAGCCATGTTCTGGTCATTTCTCTCTCTCTCTAACTTTTTTTTTTTTTTTTTTCCAATGATGCTCCAATTGTCCAGTGATACCAGTGACAGCAGTGATAGTTGGCTGTCAGCACTTGTATGTTTTGTTTTCCGAGCAAGAAACTTTCCAGAGCAAGATACAGTCTCTGGACTGAACTGAACTGAAAGTTACTGCAAGCTTTTGAAAAACTGGCAAAATAAATGAGACCCACTCGTACATTTGTCAGTGGGATATGGACAACTCGGTGATTGATTGCCTGTGATGTGGGTCAACTGGCCTCTTCGTGGTAATTCTTTGAATAATTTTACTGAAGTACCAGAACTCTCTCGTGAATGCTAAAGGTCTGGTTTGAGAGAATACCGTTCTTATCAGATCCGTCGGATCAGGTGTGTTAGAAGAAGAGAAAACAAGGTATGCAGGGCAAAGGTACTTGAAAACCAGGCTTGGGAAAAGCATGTCATGTTCTGGCACAACCACGGAATTAACAGGTGTATAAAACACACGTTAAATAGAGAAGGTGGAACTATCTCTATCTCCAGTGCAGCAAAACAACAACTTAAGAAAAGTCCAAAATGGCATTAACAGCTGAAAAAAAATAACGCTGTAAAAATGTGTGCAAAATCTTTCAAATATGGAATAAACAGAAGGCATAGTGACCAAGTGGACAGTTTAAGCCTTGTGCACGCTATACAGCTTTAAAGCTATTTTTGAGTCACCCACAGGTCACCGACAAAAGCCCTTGACTCTGACCAGATACTGTATGTACCCTGCTAAATATCTGGGCCAGTCACTGGCATGCTACAGCCAATGAGAATGCAGGACCCGAGAAGACGGAAAGAGGCGAGGGACCACACCTCACTAAAAGCAGGGGAAATAAGAGCATTTTTTTGTACCTAATCATCATGCAAACTCAAGTCGCAGCGCTTGTTTTTGTTGGACGTTCAGTCTGAAACTCCTGTTTTACGCGAGGGTTGCGTCATTTCCTAGACTTTCTCCAGATTTTCCAAGGTTGTGTAGTTGTTGACCCCGTCACCGCTCTGATCACACTACACAACTGTCTGACTTGTCGACCTGACGACTTTCAGAACCATGGTAGTGTGAGCGAGGCGTACGATATGATCACGTTGCATTAAACGTTAAGAACAACGCGTTACTTAGAAACACGTTCCAAGGTGACGTGCATATTTGGAAATCACTGTTGAGCTGGCGCAAAGATGCCAAATGTAATAGATTTTTAAGTTCTGTGACAGCCTAAAAAAAGTGGATGAAACAAAGAGAAAGAGGCAGTGAAGTGAACTTTCAACAACCTACTCTCAACCTCAGACGCCCTTTCAAAGCTTTTGTACACTTCGCCTGCCACAAGCTTCAGGACCTTAAAAGGTGGAAATCTGTAGTTTCACATACTGGTTTCCAGTGAGTTTCTAGTAAGGCAAAACGGAGTCACTTTATTTAATAAAACTGATTGCGACGTCAGTCAGATGGCCTTCTGCTGAGAAAGCATATATACTGTAGCTGGGTACATTTGGAGATAAAAAAGTACCGGATTCTGTATAAGTCTGGCTCACGAATCTAGCGCCTACAAAAAAAAAGTATGAACTTGATTACAACATTATTCCTCTGTTAAAAAAAAAAAAACTTTGATGAGTGTTGAGTTGTACTGGTACAATAGGAGTGGATCTTTCATCAGCTTTCCTTTTACCCAGCAAGCCTCAAGAGCTCCATCGCTGCTGACTGCACAAAGTCAATCACTACCCGGCAGAAATTAAAGATGGCACTTTTGATATAGGCTATTTACTTTCACTCCTTACCTACAGGAAAAGAAACCCATTCAACAGTCGATGCATGGCAGAACGATACAGCCAGAGCCAATGGACGCACTAATGGCAGTTAATTGGTCCTCAGAGATCGGTACAGCGTGCTTAGTGGAGGATTTAGCAAAAGTGGAATGCTGGTATATTCAGGAGAACTCGAGCAGATAAACTGCCTGTATGAAGAGTTTATACTGTATCATAGAATGGTCTATAGTGAAGATAACTGCAGCAATATGGCCAACGGCAAAGCAAAAAAAAAAAAAAAAAAAACTAACACATATTACCCTAAATGGTCGTAACTGTCGAGCCGTAAAACACATGTTCTGCACACAAACACAATGTGGTATCTTTGTGAAGTCTCTAGGAGGTAGTGGAGGAGGAGGAGGAGGAGGAGGAGGAGGAGGAGGACTTTGGATGTAATCAGATCGTTGCCGTCCCCATCCCAGTACACCTCCCTGAACAAACAGAGCCGGATGTGTTAGTTCAGCAAACAGCTGCACTCTCCCTCTGTGGATGAGGCCACCACATGGCTTTAGAAGAACACTAACCATTGAGCACCAAAGCTCTGCTGATCCAGCTGCCTCTTTTCTCCCCGTTTGTGCCTGTTTGTATGTGTCTGCGTGTTCAGGATCAGAGTAGCGCTCCACAAACATGGGGAAGCATCCTCACATGAGGCGAGGCGAGGCGAGGCAACGCACTTCACTCCCAAGGCAACGCTGAGAGTTGCCGTTGGGAGGCTAGAGCGTCGTTTGGATTCCTCGCCCTATGCCGAGGCGTACGTGGAGGTGTACGTTTATAATCTCAACTTCAAGCCGTATTTAAGCCATTTATTTTGCACTCAACGACAACGTCCAGTCAAAGTTGACCTTCAGCTTGCCGTCATGTACAGTCGTTGCCACACGAGCTTGACATTGGACATTTCCATGAAATCATGGCTGAAGAAAATATTAATGGCTAACCATTACTACAGTATAGGGAGCTACAATTTTTTTTTTTACTGTGTTGAATATTTCTGCAGTCTTGTAGATGAAATCACGGCATTGACAAGAGCCATAACAGAGGGAAACAAATCAGCGGCCTGGGTGGCAATGACGAGCAGATTTCATATCCAGGGTTTTAGTCTTTTATTCATAGCTGGACAAGTTCTTTTAACAACCAGAAAGGGAAGAAAAAAACCCTACCCATACTGACGTCCGCAAAAAAAAAAAAAAAGAACACCAACAACAACAAAAAAAACCCCGATTGTTATGTTAACTCCTAACGAGCTTCAAGGTGGCGTATTGCACGTCAGTGCTGTACGTATAGATGACATTACTTCTTCCAAATCCCGTTGGATTTGTTTGGGGCATACTATCGACAGACAAGCTTTCTTTCTGAATCGGGAACACTCAAGCATGCGGAAATACCGACAAAGCTGAGGAGAATGAACTGCAGTGCAAAGATCTTCGTTTATTGTGAAATACAAGAAATCAGTACGATGAGCGTAGCGTCTAGTAAAATCACAACCGCAAAAACCTTAGGAAGCTGAGCTTGCTGCTCTTCAGGACAGACACACCATCTGATATCGGTTAAGTCTGCTCTCTTAAGTGTGGAGGATTTAACCCTCATCTCCCGATTCATAGCAGCACTTTCCAGACTTCTTACTCCACAAAGCTCTGCGAGGGAAAGCCATGAAATTGACTAAAACCCATACCGGGCTTGGTGTTTCATCCCAGTGTTTTCTTTACCAGATATATATGCCTATGGCCCGAGGCCTGAGGATAAGCCTGGCTTCCCATCTCCACGAGTTTCACACGTATTCAAATGGGCCGCATTGTTATTTAGACTGCCTCCACTCTGACAGGCCAGTATATCACACAATGAAAACGGAGACTCGCAGCCGTTACAGTCAGACTCACAGCTGCTGGACTCATTTGGGTCGGCAGCAATCCGCCTGCTCTATTTACAGTAGCCCAAGGCAAACAGCCGTTAGATATTTCCTATCCAACCAGTTTAAACGGCATGCAAATATGGGCCCGTCTTCTTGACAATAGTGAACTCTGACAGGACAAATAAGACCACAGGCTTGTTTTAAAAAGCGTTTCAACATTCCCAGGTTGCAGCTTAGTGTCTTCACTCATGGAACTTTCAACAGGGAAATAAACTCAGGGACTGCCTCTAGGACTGAGGGACATTTTGCATATACTGAAGTATAACTAGATTTCATTTTAGCTGTAAGGAAAGTATTTATAGAGGGTTCTAAAGCTAGTCTGTTGACTTACACTCACAAGAAGTGAACTTTTAATGATCGCCCCCACAGAAAAAGAAAAAAAAACATGAGAAAAAGAAAAGACTAAAATTATTTTACATATCAATACACCAGTTGTGCTCATGTGCATAACTGCCATACACACACACACACACACACACACACACACACAGAGATGGTGCCTTAACCACCTTTCAAACTGCCTTCACTAAATATTTACAGCTCACGAGTCCAACTTTCGGGTTCTGTTCTGAAAGTGAGAAATAAAAAGTCATATTTAAAGGCTACTGTGATGAAAATTCATAAAATCAACCAAATATTTTTTTTTCCCCTATTCAGTTTTAATTCTCTTTGCCAAGACGCTACACATTAACGCTTGTTTAGGAAACTACTCTCGAAGGAAACCCTTATTAAAAATGATAAAATATATAAATATGATGATAGTGAGGTAACACACTGCCCTGCGTGTCTGTACACAATTGCGCATTTCATTTCTATTGATTTTATTTATAAGTAAATGCATAAATGGTAAATGGTTGGTCAATGGGAAGCAGGATCTTCGGACCGTCACGTTATTTGCAATCAAATAAACTTCTTGCTCATTTATGAAGAAGCCACTACATCTGAAAAATCAAACTGCACTCAGTCGGTTAACTACGCTCAGACTGTGCGTGTTAATAACCCAACGCATTACGCGTCATTCGTAACCACAAACACAGCACTGACTTGTACTGTTGGTGGTCCTTGGTGCTTCTGGTCTTGGCCATGAAGCGCTCAGCCAGCTTCTCCAGGTTACGAGAGTACTCCATCTCAATCTCGGACTTCTTGCGGAAGAAGTCCTGGAGGTCCTGCAGAAGCTGGACCCTCATCTCGGTCTGCTGCTCCAGACATTTCTGCTGCTCCACCAGTTGAGCTCGAATTTCTGCACACAGACAAATAAAAATGTCAGTCGAAACATTTAGACACGGACAAACTTTCAATTAATTAGGCTAGCTGACGGCAATTACGAGCTCCAGTGTGCTTGTCCGAAATCCTGACTGACTCATCTATAAGACATTACCACACTTAATAGGAGCTTTTCTTAGCCAGCCTACGTCACACTCCCTCACGTAACTGTTCACCTGCCATAAAGAATAAAAAGGACAGACTTCATTAAGGCTGCATCTTCCAGAAGCCCCACTGATCCACACTGTACTAAACACACTAAGTGCAGTTGCTCTCGCATTTACCCCAAGAGGCCTGCCATGTTTAATGGATTTCCCATAATGTGCCACATCAGACCCTGACATTTCCACTATGGGAGGAAACAGATTAGTGAGCTGATCTCAAAATGCATGTGTTTTATAAAAAAAAAAAATAATAAAGTTTCTGAATGTCTTCATTTAAAAAGTGAGGCTTTTATCCAAGCTAATTCATGTGAATGAATTAGCAAGCTAAAATTTATTGTCCGACAACAAGGATTTAAGCCAGGAACCGCGGAACCAAGATCTCTTCTCGTGCATCATGATACTGACGGTAGTAACTCCTTAAGCATGTCATCGGTAAGCTGGAACAGCTTAAATATTGCACTTAAATTCACATAACTTCTTTGAAATGAAGTAATCTGAGAATGTTGTTTACATGACCTTTAGTAATCTGGCAACAGTCAAAGTAAAATAATTGACTTATTAGTCTTCATGACAGTGTGTGTGTGTCGCTTAGCCAGAGATGTTTGTCGCAGTTAGTCTTCTTAAGATCAAGTGATTAAACTAAAACAAGCTTTACTCAAACCCGTGCACAAATGCAGGCATGGCCTAAAGGAAACCAGCAGAAGGCTCTGTGTGAAGCCAAAGGGAGGTGTCGGTTCCCAGTGAAGCCTCTGGGATAATTACACTCAATGTTCCTTAATTTTAATCGACTCCAAAAAGTTTCAAATGATAAGCATGCAGGTCTTTCTGTGCAGAGTTTGCATGTTCTCCTTGTATGGGTTTCCTCGGCACGCTCTGGTTTAAGCATGAACTTTCAGACTATTTGAGTTGCATTTGAAATGGAGATGAACTGCTAATTTGAAGGATCAAGTAAAATTTCCAAAATCCCGTGTGTGTTTGTGTGTTTGTGTGTGTGTGTGTGTGTGTGTGTGTATATATATATATCTTAAAAGAAAATTACCATAGATAAGCAGCACACCACCAAAACAAAGAAACGAACAAGCATGTCTAACAATACTGTCCAGTAAAATAGTGGTGAAAACACTGTTCTAGTTCTAAATGGAGAAATCAACTTCATTACTGCCACTTCAAAGCACTGGTTTAAGGTTTACTCTGCCTCTCTTGTCCTTCATCACCTCTGGGTATCAAGTTGCCCACAGAGAAAAGAAAATTCCTCGACCCATGAGGTCACCTGTATGGTAAACATCTGTGCGGTGTGTGTGTGTGTGTGTGTGTGTGTGTGTGTGTGTGTGTGTGTGTGTGTGTGTGTGTGTGTATGATCAAAGCCTCTGTGATCTACTTCAAACAGAGACAGTTGAGGACACCTGTGCGCCCATCTAGTCCACACAAACAAGCAGCGTGACTAAGAGTGAAGTGTAGTGCAGATGAAGCTGTGGAGTTAAAAATCTGAGCTACAACACAAGAAAATTGCTCAAAGGAGCATAAAGGAGAAAAGAAATTGGGCAGGTTCAAGTGTTGGGAGTCAACCTGGTGAGTGGTTTAACATTAACATACTCTAAACTAAAGGAGAAACAAGAGGTGTCCAGTAAGACTTCATTGAAATTTTTTGTTTTTACTGCAGCACCTGATGTTCGAACAAAAAGGCTGTTTGTTCCTGCGAATAGTATCTGATGTATCCACTTTGACGGTCACACTAAACAAAGGAAAATTAGCCACCGTCCCTTTCATCACAGAAATAGGTCCCGAGTGGCCACTCGACTATTCCTCTGATGCCAGATGTGCTGGATAACATACATATATATATATATAGGGGTTTTGTCGAGAAAGTAAAGCTATACTTTATTTGCACCGGAGCAAAAATTATATCATCCAGGATTTTTTTTTCATACGAATCCAATTCTTGCCATTGTCACAAAAAGCTTTACAGAAATCCATATGTAGATTTAGTTCCTAATGAGCCAGAGGTGACTGCGGATAGTGTGATGATAAATCATTCCTCCTCTACAACTGTATACTATACGGTCAAACAGTCATAAGTGTTGGACGGATGCTTCAACAGGCTGCTGTTATCTTTATGATTACAGCAGCAGGTCTCAGGGACAAATCTACAATATCCAGTTGAGCCTATCCACTGAAGCAATCAGAAATGGTAAATGCAATCTTCAGATTCATTATCAATAGCTAGGTTTACCATCAAGATGAACTTTTTTTGCAAAGTTCCATGTCTACAGTGCAAATCTCACCAAAGCACTGCTTCCTAGTTAGCTCATTAAACGCGGCGGTCTGGGATCAGAAACACACTTTTCACAGAATCCAGACGGCTCATTTGGGTGTGTGCCAATAGTTATCTGGGCTATAACATACCAGAATCAGTAATGATGAAGGGGTTCATCAGTAGCACCAGAAATAGCAGCAGTAGCCACAAGAGCACATTTAATGTAGAGGGCTGTCCAGCACTGGATCACCATCTGCTTTACAACACTGCAGGGACTCACAGCCTACGCTTTCACAAGCAAAAAAAAAAACAACAACAAAAAATTCCACACACCAGCCCAATTAACAATGTCAGACTCATAGGAAATTGTTTAAAAAAAAAAAAAAAAAAAAAACCAAAAAACAAAAACTGGTCAAAAGCTTTAGAGTGCTGGGTCAATTTACTGTGGACGGAAAAACACTTCGTGTTTATGACCTGAAGCATCAGTACTTCATAAATTAAAACAAAGAACAGTAACACATATGACCAAGAAACAGTAAACACTAACTCACATGTATTTAAGCATGAATTTACAGAGATAAGGAACAGTGATAAGTTATAACCAAAGAACAAGAGTTCCAATAACAGCCAGAGAAAAAGTTACTTAATTTATTTATTTTTAATTACATCTTTATTTATTTATCTGTTTTTATTGTACTCGGATATACACACGATTGTCACTTTCAGATGCTCCTAGATGCAAAATTAACCCTAATACTCTAAAATAGATGGGTCACATTAAACATTTATAAATAAATAAAAGAGATATCTTAATAGACTGCTATTGATAAAGACAGTGAAGGCTTTTTTCGTCTACGCAAGGTGCTGGGAAAAGCAATCAAACCTCAGCCGAAACGTGACAAGCATCAGCTAGTTTGCTATTTTCCTGTAATATATTCTACCTGCCTATAATATACTTTGGCATCCCAGCTTTACAAAAATATAAATATACTTCAGCAAGAAAACGCATAATTATTATTATTATTATTTTTACCTTCTAATCTTGCCTTGGCTTCCTGGGACACTCATGTGATGTATACAAGAAGCCAGTTTAACAAACGTTGCTGCGAAATGGCCGCAGTTTAAGAATAATGGCAGGAATAAAGATCGATATTATTATTATATTTCGTTAAGTATGTTAACTTAAAGGCTTTAAAGGTGTTCAAATTAAATCAGCAGTTTTCAGACGGTGAAATCAGTGCTGTCAGAATTTCAACTTTTAAAAAAACAATGTTCCCCTTTTCCCACTTTTTTTTGTTGGTGGGGGGTTAAAATGTTATAATTTTACTTCTGTTTGAGATAAATATATACAAGTAAAACATATTTCAGTTTAGGATATTTTAAATCTTTAATTTCAAAAACTATATAAATAATGTCAAAATTTTACCCATTGAAGGGTTTTGCCAGGACACCACACATACAATAGGTTAACAAAATTTGGCTTTTACTTTCCATTGGGTAATTTTCTATTATAAATAAGTATAAAGAAGTTAACGAGGGGAGACAAAGAGAGAGAGAGAGAGAGAGAGAGAGAGAGAGAGAGACTCCAAGTCACCAGTGACTCAGAGTGTTGAGAGAATTCCCATCAGGACACTGGTATTTGATATCTGGGGAACAGGACACGCTCGTCGTCACATTTCAGTCAGTGTAACGTAAGATCTAAACTGGCCCCGAGTCACACCAGAGTCAACTACAGGTCAATAACTACAAGCCAGCCACTGAGAGAAAGCACTAACACATCTCTATTAAAACCACACATTTTAAAGCCTTTTATTATTTTTATTTTATTTTATAACGACAACCATGAAATGATCAGTGCTGAACATATGCTGTACGGCGCAGTTCAATTCTAAAAACAAAGAGGAAAAAAATGACAACGTTTAGGCTAAGTGCAGCTTGATGCTAATGACATGGCTTCATAACTCGTATTACTCTCTTTGGGAGTTCACTTTCTAAATCCCAAAGAGAAGACAGCCATAGCCCTTTCTGAGTTTTCTCTCATACATGGAAACTGTTATTTTCTACTCGTTTTACAGATAAAAACAACAGATTAATTCCTAATCACAGTCCTCTCAGCCGACTGGGTCTACGGATAATACAAACAACAGAGCTAGGCGCTCTTTACACAGCAAATTACTCATAGTTTACAGACTTAAATAACCATAAGGTGTAGTCCTGAGATTATATGTGGTCTTCTTTTATTCTTTGGGTCAGATTTGTTAACACAATGTAAAAGTGAATCTTTTTTTTTTTTTTTTACATTTTGCCTAATAATATACGTCAAGGCTCAGACATTTGACCCGTGACAAACGAGAGCTAGTTTGCAATCAGATAGCTAGTGGACTAGCTAACATAGCTGACGCTAGTGACTGCTGTAAACATATATTTTGAAAAGAGTACAAATAAACTGTTGAGAAGATTCTTAAAGTGTTCACAAAACTTTAAAACAGAAACTACTCCAGTGTGCCTGTGACAAATGCAAAGCTAGTTTCTTAGCAGTTATCTAGCTTATTACGTATCTAACGCTAGGGACAAGTCACGCTGTCAATTTAAATTTTGAGAACTATAGATTCAGTTGAAATAAAATGTTGAGAAGATTAAGCCAGAAATCAAGACATTGACACACAACTAAATACAACTTGAAATACAACTTGTGTTTAGCTGTGATAAAGGTTATCTAGTTTACTAGCGGTTATCCAGCTGACTATCTAAGTTAGCTAATCCAAGTAATTGTTGTTAATGTATATATATTTTTTTACACTTTGGGCTCAAGTTTAAATAAACTGGTTAGGCGATTATGATGCAAATCAGGACTTTAAAACAGAAATATCACTCGTGTCGAGCTGTGATAAATTACAGCTAGTTTTCTAGCAGTTAGCTAAAACTGTTAATGCTAGTCATATTAGGATATTTGGATTTTTTTTTCTAAGAACTTCATAAGTTCATCAGTAGTGGCCTTTCAAATAAGGATAAAGTTGTAGGAATGTTTCTAGGATATTTTTTTTTGTTTCTCAGCATGACAAAAAGAAAAAAAAAATACCATATTAATCTCGAAATACTAATACTTTAATCTAGACTTCCGTTCCAAACACCCCCTGTGGTCTGATAAAAAGATTTGTTTGAGTGCTAGCCTACTTCAGACACAGCTGGAGGATGCAGACAGTATTGCTATTAGCCCATTATAATTTCCTGAGACACTGGCGGTTGCACGCACACACACACGCACAGAATGGAAGAGTATCTTTCAGAGTTCTTCAGACAAACAAACAAGAATTTATGGTGCTGCATAGGTTTGTGGCCTTTATGAACACATTTTTATTCAAGATTTTCTAAAATAATACATAGAGTCGGTCTTCAAAGTACCTGCCATTAAATTCTATGACTTTCTGCCATTTAAATTTAGGAAATGAATTCATCTATGTAATTTCATATATCCTTGACTTTTTTATAGGCGGCCATAGTGCCGATGGCGCTTTGTCCAGTGAGTAGGCGGGACGCAGTAACCTTTCCATACAAGGCTTAAAATCGCATCTTTCATCGCTTCTGCAACATGTGGCCAAGCATTTTCATGAAGGAGGATGATTTTCTTTTCTGAACAGCGGCTGGATGATGATCGTACTTCAATGATTTTCTTCACTTGATTTGAAAAAATTCATTACTTGGTGTTTAACAGTTTCTCTATGAGGGAGCAGCTCGTAATAAAGGTGTAATCCACCTGTAATGCAAGTATTAAGCTACTGAGTGATATTTCTCTCTGAAAGTGCATGTGGAACCCACCAGGCATCTTTCAGAAATTCTTCCATTGCCATCAGACGTCTTAGAACGGTAGAATGATCCATATTCGAACGTCTTGCCAGCTCTCGAGTCGATTTCATCGCATCTTGAACAGTTTCTGAAACTCCTCCTTTTCCGTTTCCTTTGGTCATCCACTTCTTGGCTTATCATCTAACTTAATTCAAGATATTTACTAGGCCACAAACCCACTGTAATAAATATGGATTACTCTTGCCACTGTTACCTCATCTGGGCTTAAGAGACACATGGACCAAGTGCTAAGAGATTACTACAGAAAGTAGACAGGGGCAATTAAAGCAGATGAATGCGGGATCAATCACTGAGCATAACAACGATGATCCGTCAATTCTAAGCCAAACAGAGAAGCATAGCATTGCAGCACTGGGGCACGAGACATGGGAGAAACAAGCAGACTGTGAAAGAAAAGGTGTTTGTTCAGCTGCTGTGTGATATCCTGCATGTCTGTTTATGCTGGACAGGGCTGTGAACTCCTCAGCCAAGAGGAAGGTGGAGAGAGAGCAGAATGCATGGAGCAAATATATGGGATCGAGGCTGAAATTACAGCCAGATTAAACATGCGGTATACAGTAGCGCTGCATATCCGCTTTCATCAATATACTGTAGACCTCTAGGGCTAAACAGCGAAAATGGCCATGCTTTGTTCTGAATTCTTTTTCCATCTGTTGTGTTGCTAAATTGGGACTAGGAAGCACCTAAGGACGACTAGAGTGATGATAGGAAGTGAGCGAGTGGGTCAGCGACGGCGTCCTGTGCATGTGAGAAATATGCTGCAGTTGTTGTCCTCGATCTCCATCCTGTTGACTGAGAATTGGAATTTTATTTAAAAAAAAATTCCTTCGCCACATTTCACAATTTGAATACTTGTCAAACTTCACTATTTCTGTAATTGCATGCATCCACTTTCAAATGTTTAGGACATTCATTCAGTGTTGCAGACAGTAATTTGTATTCTTATATTTTTAGATATATATATTTTTTTAAAGACTTCAAATTATAATGCAGTTTTTAAGAGAAACTGACAAGTACACCTATTCATGGACAGTAAATATCTATCTCTAAGGCATTAAGCCACCCCACTGTGCTTAACTGACCATGTTTTTCTTACTATGCAGAGCCAGGTTTGTAGGCATTCCATTGCAAACCCTGTCCAAGAGGAAATGCCACTGGAACCGGTGCTGTACATGCTCAAAGCTGCACAGTGAATAAGAGCCTGTTGGATCCAGACGTTACCTGAACTCACAGTGTCAGCCTGACTCCGAACTTTTCTAGCTGAAATCCAGCAATAGATTAAGGACATAGAAATAGATCTGGTTTACAAATAATGAAATAGACCTGCTTTGGAAATAATAAAGTAGCGCATAAGGTTAACTTCTGAAAAATGTGAGCTGCTTTAATAGTAGATAGTTACAGTGCCTCTCATAAGTTTTCACCCCCATTGTACTTTTCTGCTCTGGTAACAATCTTCTACCATTTATTTTACAAAATATGTCTAACATTTGATGGTGTAAAAGTATTCACCCCCTGGACCAACATTTAATTGTAGGACCACTTTTGGCTGCAAGTACAGCTGCACGTCTTCTTTGATCAGACAATATCTGGGTTACACATCTGGGTTGTTGTTTTTTTTTTTATATGCATCGGCAAAATTGCTCAAGCTCTGTGAGACTGGATGGAAACCACTCCAGAACAGCAATTTTAAAGTCTCAGATTGAGGTTCTAAAACTTTCGGATTCTTGGGTTTGAACCACCGCCAAACTAATCTAGCCGCTTCATAGCAATGGGGTTGGATTGGATTCTTACGGATATCAACTTTTACATCTTTTATTTGTAAATAATTTTGAAACTTAAATTGTTCCCCAATTGTTACATAACTCGCTGTAACGAGGCTCAACTCGCTGTAACAATGGTTCAACATATTCTTGAAAATTGCCAATCAGAATACGATCATTCTACATTTTTATCAGGTGCCTTGAGACACCTGAAAAGCTACTCGTTGCTCAGTAGATCGCTCAGTGTGTGTAGCAGAACTGAGGGCTCGTGTGCCACACAACAAAAAGAAAGATAGAAAAAAAAACCCACACTGATTTTTTTTTTTTTTTTTGTGGGCTGTTTGCTCATGACAGCACTTTACTTTTGTTTAGAGAATGATGATAGTGTGGAGAGTGCTAACACAGGGCTACATATCACATTTCAGCCCCAGGAACGTGTCTTAACTGTGGCCAGATCGAGGACTGAACCCAAAACAAGTTATGGCAATAAGAGTCTCCTTTCCCACATCTTTCCTGCCTTGTGGGACATTCAGCTCATGTTATGTGGTAAACTATACTGAACTGAACTGATGGACCTCCTGTAATTAGCTCTTTTTTTCTCCTCTACCATCTAGTCATCCAGAAGACACCATAAACAAATCCCAACGCGTACTTCCAATCGAAAAAATCATGCACCCATCCATACTTGAGGATCAAAAGGATGTTCTGAATTGGACGGGATAAAGAAAAAAAGCTCTTAAAAACCACACCACTTCAGTGAGCATTATGATACCACTAAAGTTCTCCAAAGCTCCATAGAGCAGGAATGGTTTCAGAAATCCCTAACGTTAATCGCCAGAGGGATCTGGGTGAGAACTGGTAGGTCCAACAGGCCACACACAGGGCCTTCAGATACACACCTGCATAGTATTATTATTATTCTATATGCTCTTCCATTCTCACACACACACACACACACACACACACACACACACACACACACACACACACACTCTTTCCAATATACGTACTTACACCTGCAGTACTAAGACTCTTCAAACACCTGTGCATACACACATATATACATGCATACACACACACACACGAGAGCCTGTTACACACACCTGCGTAAATCCTAGCTGTATCTAGCTTTCAACAGACTATATCTCCGAAGCTTATCGACATCTGGTCGTCATCTTCTGGGAGTCACAAAAGGATTATTCACATTTAAGTCATAAATTTAGAAGGTCTCATGACCAGTCACAACTAAAAGACTTGATCAAACGATTTCTCAGTTCTTTTCAGTAGTGCAGTAATTTTCTATTTGTGCCATTCGCATTTCTATAAAGTTCTGAAAGCTACAGGTTGCCTTGAACTGAAATAGCACGTGTCTCAACCAGACGTAAAGTTAGAGCCATTTAAAATTTAACTTCAAAAGTTAAAAGGGTGAAAGTTTCACTGTGACGGACTACATTTACCTCCGTGTTCGTTAAAAGATACAAAATCTTTGCAGGCAGACAGCAAAGGCAAGGTTAGAAAGTAACCTAAATTTAAAAAAAATTATAAAAACTATACTGCAAGATTGTAAGATGCATTACATCATTTAGTGTTTTCAGTCAGACATTTAACAAGTCCCATACCTGTAGTACACCTATAGAGACAGAATATAGAGATGCTGGAAAGTTTGAATATCTTAATTTGGTATAAATTCTCTGTAAATCTGATATAATCTGATATTAATATCAGCAACACAACAGACGATTTGTAACTTGTATAATAATTATTATTATCATGATTATAAATATTCTATATCTGTTGGACGAAACGACCAAACGATCAATGGCTTTGTCAGCACAAATTTGTACTTCCAGGATAATCAGTTCAAGTCAAGAGGATAAGTAGAGTCTGAAGATCTAATCAATGTGATAATAATAATAATAATGAGGCGAGATGTTTTTAAGAAAACATAAACCGGAGTCTTCACCGTTTAAAGTCTGGTCTTTGCCACATAATCTTATGAATGTCTGCCATGCTTCGATCAAACGAGATTTCTAAGCAGCTCAGACAAGCTTTGTAAAGAGTTGGGTTTTATTAGTCTACTGTCCCTCAGCTAGTGTATAAAGGTCTAGACTGCTACAACTAGTAATAGTTCTGTGGACTGATAAGTTAAAAAAGGTTACTTTTTTTGGCTTAAATGAGAAAACCAAAACACTGTATTTTAAACATCAAAAACCTCATCCAAACCAAGACATAAGGCTGACAGTGTGCTGTGGTTTGGAGCTGTTTAGGTGCCATGGGGCCAAGTGGTTTGACATCAGTAGCCAGGTTTCCATTCAAGTGATAATTTATTTTAAAAAATATTATTAAATAATATATATATGTATGTGTGTGTGTGTATAT